>JAKOGI010000213.1:875000-900837 GCA_029747015.1 Carnegiea gigantea
TACTTCTTCTATTTTCGTTCGTCACTTCCAAGTAATGTGGCATATCATTTTGACTATAAGTGTTGGTTGTTTCCATCAGGCCCTTTTTCGAGATGGTCGGGCAGCAACTGATTTGATAATAACCAGTAGTCGACGGCTGGCGAAAGTCATAACAGAGTTGCAGGAGTTGATTCCTGGAGCACGCAGCCCACTCAAGAGAGTAAGAAAGGTAGCCACGGAATCGGTGAGTGATGCCCTCATCAGGGATACACCTAAGAGGTCGAAGAGTAGAATGCCGGTAATCTGGCAAGACTCATATGAATCGGAAGGATTCCTAATGCAGATTAACGCAATTGAGAAGTATTTCGTGGGCTCCGGAGATAAGGTGCATGACTTCCCACAGTTTGCTATACCCAGTTTCAGCCTTGGAGTGTCTCAAGAGGAAAGAGCCACTACCTGAAGGAGTTGTCGTTGTTGATTCGCAGCCTGATAGTTTGGCAGCAGTAGTGCAAGTAATAAATCGTGATATGGAGGACGTTGTTACGAGATGTATGATGATCTTCGCATAGTGCATCAGCACACTGTTGCTGTCGAGTACTTCTTCTCGTAATCTTGTAGCCGAATTTTTTGTTGCTCTTTGATGTTACTAAATGGCATTATTGTTGTGCATTTTTCCTGTCCGACATCATATAAAGTAGGGATCTTAAGCATAAAAATTGGTGATCGTGCTAGCAATGATCATTTTTGCATGTAGATTTTGTTCTCTAAGGTAGAAAGCAGTGATCATAAATAGACAAATTATTGAGCTTTTGTGTTTAAATACTCCTATTGAACTGCAAATATAGTGATTATTACTGATAAAATCAATTATCTTTAGGAGACAAGTTAGTGATCATAAAAGATTGCACCAAAAATGTGTTAAATTGGTGAAATTGGTGATCATTACCTCAAAACATATTGATCATTACTTGATTAATTAGTGATCATAAGTTGATGAATTAGTGTTCACTTCATGCAGACATGCTTTCCTCCACTTCTCCCCCATCCATTCCTGAAATTTTTAATTCATATTGCAACTGTATAAATGATCCCGTATAACAGTGCATAGCATTTTTTTCTTAGCACTGTTTTTTATCTAATCTATATTCATACAATTTTTTCTGATTAGTGGTTGTGTTTTTACAGGTCCAATAATGATATGCTCCAGGAAGACAACAATAGATTCGTTGAGCAATCTTTGATGAGAATTACAGAGCCTGATCTTCAAATAAGAGATGTGTAATCAACAACCAATACTGATAAACGCAAACTTGTGTTGGTTGAAGCACCAAAAAGGCGCAAAACGACGTGAGCTCAATATAGTATCACTAGATTGCCAGCAGGTTTTTTAAAAAAAAAAAAAAACAATAGTAGTTTTCTTTGTGATAAACTTAATGTCTATGTTTTTATATTTTTCCCCTAGGTTGCATTCCCCTAGTATGAATTTTATTTCGTTGGCGGTGTGTACTAACTATTCTTGCCATGCACCACCCTCGTCAATAGAGTCTGTGCCTTCTTTGTTCTCCGCTTACATGTAGCAGAATGCGACGATCTTTTGTGCAATTTCATACGAACTGAAGCTGTATGGTGACTTTGTCTTCAACTTAGAAGAAGAACACAGGTAACAATAAATATGTGCTCTAAAAAAGTGATTCATAGATAAGTCTTTTGTAAATGGTATTTCAGTGACGGATATGTTTGTTTATTTGCTAGCCAAGTGTTGTACGATGACTTATACTACGTGGCCAACCGAGGCATGCTAGCAACTATTCTTAGCAATGACCGTGTTGACAAAATCATAGTGGACATTTGGGCAAATATATTGAATGCAAGTGAACTGAACACAGATCATTCCCATATTCAAAGGCTTTTCTTCACAAACGATGTTTTTGTAAGCTAATTGAAAAAAAAAAATTACTTTCAATGATATTTTACACATGCATCTATATTTTTTTATAAAATAATTGATTGTCAATGCAATATTCTTTTTTTTGAAGCATTTGTACATGAAGACAAAACAGGAAAGGCAAACTGAAGCTGTGTTTTTCCACCAACTGAACGAGGAGCTGTCGTTGAGTCCACTTATCAACTTCAAGCAAATTGACAAGGTGAGAATTAAGCCAGACGTAGACACTTTTTTTAAAAAAAAGAGTTTTGTTTCAATGCCGACTATTCAGGCACTAGTTTATGATAAATCTGGTGTTTTCAAGTGTTCTTCCATTGTTATGACAACGGAAAACAATTTTTCATTTGTTTTAATTTCAAGCAAAAAATTATGGACATAATTGACCATATCAAGAGAAAGTGTAGAGAACATTACGTGTATGAATACTTTTGAGATATCTTGAAAAGCTTCATACAATTTTAGTTAGCCTTAAAAAAAAAAAAAACCTTAACTTGATGCTTTTTGCCAATTTTATGCTTTTTGGTTTTATATGACAATTGTAGAGCACGCTCTTTCAGAAGTATCTCACAGAGGAACAGAGTGATAAGAAAAGAGCAAACTCCATTGAAGAATTTGAACTGAGATACATAGATCCGCCTTGGAAGCAAGAGGCTTCAATGACAGATGATGATGAAACCATTTATGTTATAGAGCACATGTAGGAATACAAAGGACTGCTTTGCCCTTAGGATGTAGGATTTGCAAATGATCAGGTGAACATGCTACTCAACCCTCTTTCAAGAAGAAATTTCCTAATGCAAACTTATTTTTCTGAATCAAGGCATTTAAGCTTAAGATATGATGACAACTATTGTGCGCACCCTTATTTGATTTGTATCTCAGGTTGCTACAGTCCATAAGTTTAGGATGGAGTGCTGCCACAAGATCCTCACTTCAGCTACCAATGCAATTTCAGCACGTGTGAAGAGGATAGTGAATGTTTATGAAGTCACAAGGCTGAAAAAGTTAAGAACGCAGTGGAAGCTCAACAACCGAGATGTTTATAGTCAAGAAAGTAGTGGATTTCAGTTTTGATGGTCATTAGATATCTAATTAGTGATCAATCATCACATTTAATTGATCTCTTGAATATGAAACATAGTTATAATGATGGCTAAAACTACTTGCATTGATCACTAAGTTTGTAACTACACATCTATTGTGATCTTGTAGACATTGACTAGGACAACATAAAGAAATCCATTGATCACCAAAAGTAAAGCTAATGATCAGTGAAAAAGCACCTGTTGATCACTACCTGATAGGTTGATATCAGTAACTATAATTGATAATATGTTGATAACCATAAATAGAACTAGGGATCAGTAAACATACTTTAATGATCCCTAAAACTAGACCTGTTGATCACCAACTACAATTAAGGATGTGCTTATCACCATGAATGCATCCAGTGATCACTAAAAATAGTTCTTATGATTAGCAAAGCAACCCTAGTAATCACCAAAGGAACACCTCTCGATCACTGACTACAATTTCAAACTTCATTGCCTTGTACAAAATTGAAATATGCATTATATCTCTAAATATTTGATCCTTAAATTCGCACCCAAAAAAAAACTAACAAAAAACATAAAAACACACAAACCACAATTCAGTTTTATAAAAAAGGTGTTGACTAATTAATGGTCTTATACGAAGCTAATATATACGCTTAGTTATGATAGCCAACCAACTCTCTCTTATTCACAGTCTCTCTCCTATTCTATCTCTATTGCTCGACTGTCTGTTCATTTTCTCGCGTGTATCTTGCTCTAGTATTCTCAGTCTCTTTGATTCTCTCTAGCAGTCTCTCTCTCTCTCTCTCTCTCTCTCTCTCTCTCTCTCTCTCTCTCTCTCACACACACACACACACACACACACACACACACAGAGTTCTAATTTGCAATCTCGTCAATATTCATCAACCCCTTCAACTTCTTTGTAGCTTCTCTGCACTTTGAAGGTGAGATTCTTAACCATTGCGTTTGCATTGCTGTTCTTGTTCTATTTTAGTGCATTTATTTTGGATTTTTTTGGGGCAATTTGTCTTCAATTTTCTTGTTATCTTTCGTAAGTTCGAATATTTACTTGGAAATCTCGTTTCATTATGGTTTGTAAAAGCTTCTAGTCTGTTTTTTGCACTAAAAAGCATGTCGTTTGCTTCTTAAAATGTACCATGCTCTGATCTTTCACTTTTGAACCGCCTTTTTGATTTTAAATTTATTTTCTACTAATATTGTACAATGTGGTAAAGTTTAGTGATATACTATGGTTTGGAGGATTTATTTTCCTCAATCTTGTAATTTTCACACGGATTTATTTTTTCTCTAGGGTTTACTACTAAGAAATCATGGCCCGATGAAAAGTTCAAGAAACTACCAAGGGCAATAGAGAGGAATCACCCTTAATGAGGTAAGAAATTGCATTTCAAACCTTTAAGTGAATATTTTTCATATTACATTTGTGTTGCATATTTACTAATCGTTAGTTATATATTTAGTGATTATTAGGTATAGTTACAGTGATCATTCTGCATATTAGTTTGTCTGCTTGATGAGTTTCAGTCGGTTCTTTTTTTAAAAAAAACATCAAATTCCCACGCACCTTAAACATCTTTCTTCAAAGTGGTTAAACAAAGGTTAAAAACTCTGGAGCAACAGTTTTTCACACTGCACGTCTAGCTTAGTGATTGTTAGAAAGGTGATAAGTGATTATTAGGTATCATATTAGTGATCATTAGGTATAATATTAGTGATCATTTTGCATATGTGTGTTATCTATTTGTGATTGCTAGATATCTAATTAGTGAAAGTTAGATATTGAATTAAAAATCATTTTTTTCTAATTTATAAAATGCTTGCTTATTCTATCCTCATCTCCATAAATGTTTTCTTTCAACTCATCAAAAACAGCCCTTTCCAACCAACAATGTAAACATACTCATAGGATAATGAATGCCTTATGGTTCCAATTTATATCATATGTTGAATATTTGTGATCAATGCAATTTCGATTGGTCATCATTTGAGTTATAATTAGTGATACATTATTATTTATGAGTTCATAGAAGTATGCACTTTCTTTACTCACGTGCCTTTTGTATTCTACAGTCCTAAAGTAACTTTGAATCCAGATGAAATTGGTCTAGGCGCTGATTAAAGAAGAGGATCTGCTAATAAGACTAGCAATAGTTCTATCCAAGGGAAGAAGTGTCAATGCAAAATATTTGCCCGTAAGACACATAATGATGACGATGCTACGAATGATTTTGATAATGAAGACAAGTTGGATAATAACATAGCCTCTGAAGATAAATCTCCGGCTAAAGTACTACCATACAAGAAGAGCAAGACTGACAAATCAACTAAAAAGACTACAAAGAAGAAGACTGAGAAGAAGGGTAGGATTGAGAAGAAAAGAAGTGAAGAGGTCCCCTTAAAAAAACTATTGATGACAAGGAAAAGACCGATAAGTCAGCTGAAAGAGTAACAGAAAAATAAGTTGTCCCTGAAAACCTATTAGGAAACATTCCAAGAAGGCGAAGGTTGCGAAAGAGAAATGTGAGGAAGCTGTAAGTAAGAAGGCGAAGAGGGGTAATTCTTCTAAGCAAGCAAGAGAGGGTGATGAATCTCTACATAAAAGTGATGCAAAAGAGATGGAAGAAGACAATTCATTGGGGAAGGCAGAGGAGAAGAAGGAGGGCAACTAGGCAAGAAGTAGAATGCTGCTGAAAAGGCTCCAAGTACACATCCAGATACTGAAACATCTTCTAATAAACCACAACAAGAAGATCAAAACTTTAGAAAAAACCCCAACAAAATCCGAGAAGAATAAAAGACGGGAGAAACCGGGAGAAACAAAAAGGGAGAAGGCAAAGAAGAAGGCATCCCCTGTTAGACGATTACAGAGGGTGCAAAACTTATCAAAGCCTCCAGTGCAGGGCACATTTCTGAGGTGGAGAATTCTAATAGTTCAGACGATAAAGAAAGCAATGCCAAGGAGGCTGAAAGTACGGACAAAAGCTCTGATAGATCCCCTGAGAAGCCGCAAGAGGAAAAGGAACCTTCTGATGAATTTCCCACCAAACTACAGCAAAAGTAAAGACAGGACAAGAGAGAAGAAACAAAGGAGCAGGAGTCGAAAAAGAAAGCAGTCACCATTAGGCGATCGCAAAGGGTGCGAGGCTTACTCAAGCCCATAGTACAACAAGGCCACATATCTACGGATCAAATTTTGGAGAGTTCAAATGCGGTAGAAAACATTCCAACTTGTGAGCATAAAGAGGTCGATCATAATGCGAACGAGAAAGAGTAGGAAGAAGAGACGCCAGTTCATAAAGCTCTAAAGGTTGTTCCAAAGACGAAAAAGCCTGTATTAAAATCTGAAGGCAAACAAGCGATCATGCAAAAAGATGCTCAATTGAGTGCTGGTGCTGCTTTGTCAGATGAGAATACAAGTAGCTTGGGGCAGGACGTTAAGATGGCCCCACAAGAGCAACCTTTAAAATATGAGATGGGTGGCAATAAAAAGAGAATGATGTGTCAAAAGGCATTCATCACGAGGATGGCTATACGTTCATTCTCATCAATGGTGGCACAGCTGAATGAAGCCCAGACTAAAGCAGTTAGATCAATAGGATTTTCTTCCTTCTTGAAGGTTAATCTGAAGCAAATCTCAGGGAAGTTTTCAAAATGGTTGGTAGAGATCTTTGATCCCTACTCTACCTCCTTCGCGCTTTCAGATGGACAAAGGTTTACGGTCATAGCATTTGATGTTTATATGACCATACGTGTGCCTATTGGGGGAAGGGAAATCATGGAAATCACCAGGTCTTCGACGGACAGAGAATATGATGAGGTCCATGCTGCATGGGTCAAGGAATAGAAAATTGAGCACAATGCCCCGGAATTGACTCGCATGCCAAAGTTCATTCTGGCAAAAAAAGACGGGGGAGACAGCTTCAAGAGGAACTTCTTCATATACTTGGTGAATTCTTTTTCAGCGGGTCGAAGAACTGCTACTGCAGCAAGTCCATCCTTAACTATGTCAAGGATGTGAATCAGACTGGATCCCTAGACTAGCGCAAGTTTGTACTGCAAAAGCTCATCACCAGTGTTAGGCAGTACAAGGAGACTAAATCTGCGAAAGGGGTGCATTTTGACGGTCGGCTCTTCTTCTTGATGGTGAGTTCTACCATACAACAACCTAGCCCTTTCATAAAATTAGTGAATAATATAGCAAAACACATTGATCATTTAAAAAGTAATCCCAGAATGAGTTACTGATCAACAATTAATCTAATAGTGATCAATAACTTGTTGATTAGTGATCAACTATTCATATGTGTGATCAATAACTTTCTATATTTGCAGATGATGTACTTAGACAGGGTTGTTTTCACTGAGAGAACAGTGCAGAGATAATTCCCAACAATGTCCAATTGAACTAATGAGGACATCAAGAGAAGGATAGAAGCTGAGTATAGTAGCAAAGGTTTTGGGAGGAGTGTTGTTGAACCTCCTTGGATGTTGCTCAGCGAATAGAGGCTGAGCAGCAAGCTCCTGAAGACAACAAGGCGAGTGAAATTGAGGTAGTAAACAAAATATTTTCGTCTTTTTATTATGATCATTACATGTGTCATTAGCCATGTTTTGATTTAATTTAGTGATGGTTTGCATTGCTTGTTTCAATGTTACTCCTAACACTTCGAATGCAATCCTTTTGTGCATGGTGATCAATAGATGTATTTCTGGAGATCTTTAGAAGTAATATTAGCGATCAAAAGTTGTGGAGTTAGTGATCAAAAGTTATGGAATTTGTGTGGATTATCTAAAAATTGTTGGCCACTCATGTTTTTGGTGATCATTATAAATGATATTATTGATCACTTCAATTGGTGTTTACTTATTTGAGATTTTGATTCACACTCATGTGAACGAAAATGTCAAATAAGTATACATCAATTTCAGTGATCACTAATATTACTTATATCAGTTTTCTCTTCATCAGTTTCCAATTTGATGATTGTTTAGTACGTGATCGATACTCATGTTATTAGTGATCAACTAAACATATATATATATATATATATATATATATATATATATATATATATCTTTTTATTTTTTTCTTTGAAAAATGTAGAGCGATGTAGACAAGACAGTTTTCGCTACCAAGCTGTTGGCCTCTGCTTATAAATATTTTATCACCATCATGGACTCTATGTCAAACAAGTACAGGCATAACGAAGGGCTCCACAACATACAAGATGAAGCAAGGGCAATGTTCACCTCGTTCTGTGATGCTGCTACTGCACACGAACAATCCTAGTAAGAGGATAGTGCGCACAAACTACCTACGATAAGCGAACATAAGAATGCTACAATGAAGGAGGCTGCTGCAGAGCTTCGTAGTGCCTATATTCTAAGTGATAGTCACTAATAACAGTGGTGATCAGAATGTATGAGTTAAAAATGAGTAGAATATGTGCTGTTGGTGATCAGTACATATGTTATTTCTGATCAATAATTATATGATGAGTAATATTTCTATTAACGGATGTATTTCTAGTGATCTTTACAAGTAATATTAGTGATTAAAAGTTGTGAAATTAGTGATCACTACAACTCAACTTAGTATGCTATTGAACTCAATCTCTCATTTTTTCCTCTATCACTTAGAATTTAGTTTTTATGTGGAACAAACATATTATTCGTTATCTATAAGCATAAAATTTAGTTTTTATGTGGAACTCAATCTCTCTTTTTTTCTTTCAATAAGTTTAAATTTTCTAAGCAACAGACATATTGCTTGTTATCTATAAGCATAAAATTAGTCATAAAATTTTATAATATTGTTTACTCATTCAGTCAGTACTTATAATCCTATGCATGTAAATTTGGTGATCAACAAGAATGTCATTAGTGATTAATAAGCATAAAATTAGTGATCACTAATGATAATATCTAGTGATCAACAAATATAAGATGAATGATCAATAGGAATAATATTACTGACCACACAAACATTACTCACTGATCATTCTCAGAAGTCCACTCGGTGATCATTACATGTATCTTTGGTGATCAAATAGAATAAGGTCAATGATTAATTCATGGAGTCATCAGATACTGGTACAACTTTGCAGAAATGGGTTCCTTCCAATAAAGTGATCAACAATACACAGAGTAGTGATCAGATAGCGTAATAATTATGATCAAAGCATACTTCATTAATGATCAAATTTCCAATCAACTATACCTATGATTCAAGCTATATACAAAACTAACCAGTAAACATTACCCATGTGTAAAAATGACCATTAGAGATGTTATTTGTGATCGATCAGTTGGCATAAGATTGCTCATGAGCTTACTTAATGTCTGGTTTTTTTTGTCAACATTGGTATTTAGCAATTAGTTTTCTCTTCATTGGTTTACAATTTGATCATTATTTACTACGTGATCAATAGTCATATTGTTAGTCATCAACTAACATATCTATATTTTTTTGTTTACTTTTTTTTTTCTTTTCGAACATGAATTTTATTTATTGTGAATATTTTCATTTTAGTTCTACATGGAAAAAAAAAAAAACCGTAATTGAATTTTTTTAAAACCCCTTATGCTAATTTATATCCTTATCCCCTAATCATGGTAACCAACCAACTCTATTTATATAACCGCCCAAACAATGCAAAAAACAAAAAGAAAATAAAATGCGGGATTCTAAAAAAGAGCGCATAATGATTGTTTAAAACCTTTCAAAGAGACTCTTCAGTTTCTTATCGCCTCTCTTGCTCTGTTATTCTCTCCGTCTCTCTTACTATCTCTATCTGTCTCATACTATCTCTCTCTCTCTCTCTATCTCTCTCTCTCAAACTTCGAATTTGTAATGAAACCAGCATTCTTGAAATCCTTCAACTTCTCAGCATTATTTTTGCATTTCAAAGGTGAAAGTCTTGACTTTTTCTATGTGCCATTCCTCTGTCGGTTGAGTTTTAGTACATGTAGTTTGTTTTTTTATGCATTTATCTTCGATTTTAGACGATCTTTGGTTAATTTGTGCATTTTCATTCGAAATATGCTTTCAAATTCACTCATAAAACTTGTACTCGGCTTTTGAACTTTAAAAGGTCTCAATTGGTTATTAGCATGCCCTTGATCTTTTACTTACAAACATCCTTTTTTCAAGGTTTAATTTATTATTATGATAATATTATACAATTTCATCAAGTTTATTCATGTAGTCTGTTTTCGAATGAGTTATTTTGTCAAATCTTTCGGTTTGACATACATTTGCTTGTTGTCTAGGGTTTGGCACTGAGAAACCATGGACACATAGAAAGTTCAAGAAACAAGCAACGGAAATAGAGAGCAATTATCTTCAAAGAGGTAAAAAAATGTAATTCAAACGTTAAATGAGTATTTGTAGACTACATGCGTACTTTGTGATCATCGTTGCATATTTAGTGATCATTTGCTATAATGTGATCGGTTCGCATATGTGTTTCACTATTGATGAATCTCAGCATGTTGTTTGATAAAAATTCGAATTGTGAGACACTTTAAATGTTTCCTGTAAAAATTGTGGAGAAACCGGCTAGGAACTGTTTTGCATACTGTCTGTGTAGTTTCTGATTGTTAGGGATGTAATTAGTGATTGTTAGATATGATATTAGTGATCCTTTTGGATATGTGTAGATCTCTTGAGGAATTTCTAGGAGAATTTTTATACCAAATGATTTTCTTAAACTAATTAACTATTTACTTCAAAAATGTATTTGCAAACCTTGGGTGAATTTTTTTCATGTTACATGTTCAGTTTGCGAGCAATACCTTGTTGGTGATTAATAGAGGTATGATTGGTGATCAATAGAGGGATTATTGGTGATTAATATAGGGATGATTAGTGATCAATCCTATTCCCACCACCAAGTGAATCTCACACACATACACGCACACACACATAGACACACATATATTACATATGTGACTTGTTAGTTTGTGAGCAATAGGAATTTCTTTAGTGATTAACATAAATTTTTTACTTAGTATGATCTGCTAACAAAATTGCCATCCCTCGTTTGTGATTACTAGGCGTATCATTGATAAATCAGTAGTGTTTTTGTTGGTGATTAGTATAGTTATGATTGGTGATCAGGCCTTTTGCCATCACAATAGATGTATGCCTTATTTGACATGTTTATGATTGGTGATCAGTAGTGTTATGATTGGTGATCTGCTAACAAAGAGTTGATTGGTGATCGGTATAGTTATGATTGATGATCAGTAGTGTTCTTGTTGCTGATCAGTATAGTTATGATTGGTGACCAGTGTAGTTATGATTGGTGATCTGCTAACAAAGTGTTGATTGGCGATCAGTAGTGTTGTTGTTGGTAATCAGTAGAGTTATGATTGCTAATGAGTAGTGCTTATGATCAATAGATGCATGCCTTGTTTGCCATAAATACACACAGACATAGCACATATAGTAAATAGAATCCCTTTATTATGTGCTTAGTATTTCCGATGAATGCAGTTGTCACTAGTGATTTGAACGATGATTAGTGATGCCATATATTACATGAGTTCATTAAAGTATGCTATATTTTTTTTTATTTTTTCTTTTTTTATATGTATGTTATGTACATAAATTTGTAGCTTTACTGCAGGCCCCAAAATGATCCTACCGAGAGCAAATTTCTGAAATAATATAAAATGTCATTCAATATGTTAACACCTTAAGTTTGTCCAGCAAAGAAGGGGAAAAGTACTGTATATAGTAGCAATTTTCTGTTCAGCAAAGAAGTCACAAGGAACACATTCTGATTACAGTACAACTTCAAAATTTGTACACTAACTTGCCTTTTGTATTCTGCAGTCCTAACGTGGCTTTGGATGTAAAAGAAAGTGAGAAATGGGATGATAAAAGAAGAGGATCTGCTGAAAAAAGCAGCAGCAGTTCTGGTGAAGGGAAAAAGCATCGTTATAAAGTGTTTGCCTGGAAAATCAAGATTGGTGATGATGCTCCGAACGACTCTGACGAAGAAGACAACTTCGATGACAACAACGAATCCAAACATAAATTCCCGACTAATGAACAACTACAAAATGAAGGCAAGAGTGACACAAATGTTGAAAGCAGTGTAATACAGCTACCGGTACTTGATAAATCACCTGAAAAAGCTGCAAAGCGAATGAGCGATGAATAGAAACTCACTAAATTAAATAAAGAAAAGAGGGATGATGAAAAGACAGAGACAAGTAATAAGAATAATGGAGACAAGTCACCAAAGAAACTCCCACAAAAAGAACATCTTTCGCCAGAACCCCCTTAAAAGCCGACAAAGAAGAAGGAGGCTGATAAGAAAGTGAAGATTGAGAGCAAGAACAATGAAGAGCTCACCTCTAAAAAGCATGCACATGACAAGCAAATGGAGAAAGCAAAGGAAAAAGGACTTCCCAATAAACTCGTCGACAAAGTTGCAGAAAAGAGGAAGTATGGCAAAGACCACACTGAAAAGCCTTTAAGTAAGAAGGCAAAGAGGGAGAAATTTCCAATGGATTTGGGAAAGGGTGATAAGCCTGCATGGAAAAGTGCAGTGAAAGGTGAGGAGAACAAGCAAAGCAGTGCACAGATCGCTGCCAAAAATGTTCCTAATAAGGACGAAGGCCATCAAAAATCTCCTAAGAAGCCCGAAGATAAAGAGAAACATATTCGAAAAGCCCCCGCCACACTAAAGAAGAAGGAAAAGGGGGATAAGGAAGAAGAAACCAAAAAGCACAAGCTGAAGGAAAAGCCACTAACTGATGGGCAACCAGAGAGGATGCGGCAGTTATCGAAGGCTGCAGTACAGAAAGGCCACGTATCTGACGTGGAACTTTCCTATAGTTCAGATTCAGAAGAAAATGATCCGACTTATGAATGCGAAGAGGTCGATCATGACGACGAACTGATAGAGGCAAAAGAAGAGGTCGTTATTCATGAAACTGTAAAACCTGCCCAAAAGAGGAATAAGCAAAGGTAATGGTGCTGCTTTGGTGCTAGTGAAACCAACCAGCTTAGGGAAGGACCTTCAATTTATACAGAAAGTGTGGGCTCTGAAATTTGAGGAGGGTGCCAGTGAAAAGAGAACATACCAGAAGGCATTCTTTATGAGAATGACTACGCGTTCATTCTCATCTGTAGTGGCACAGCTCAATGAAGATCAGGTTGAGGCAGCCAGATCAATGAGGTGTGCTTCCTTCTTGAAAGTTGATCTGAAGCAAATCCCAGGGAAGTTTTCGAAATGGCTGGTAGAGTGCTTTGATCCATATGCTGTCTACTTCAGGCTTCCAGATGGGCAAAAGTTTTAAGTCACAGCATTCGTTGTGTATGTGACCCCGAGTGTACCTTTCAAGGGAAGGGAAATCATCGAAATCACTAAGCCTTCCACAGATGAAGAATATGATGAGGTGCACACTACGTGGCTCAAGGAATGGAAAATCGAGTAGAATGCCCCGTAACTCACTCGAATGCCGGAGTTCATTCTGGCTAAAAAGTTCTGCGATGAGAGCTTCAAGAGGAAATTCATCATATATTTGGTGAACTACTTTTTTAGCGGACTGAAGAACCGCTATTGTAGCAAGTCCATCCTAAAATTTATCAAGGATGTCACCCAGATTACATCCTTGAACTGGTGCCAGTTCGTACTAGATAAGCTGATCACCAGTGTCATGCACTACAAGAGAAGTACGGATGCAAAAGGGGTGTATTTCGACGATCCGCACTTCTTCTTGATGGTCAGCTCTCCTATTTAACAATGCTGCCCTTGGTAAAATTTGTTATCAATATAAGCAAACACAGGGATCATTAAAAAAATGAATGCATTAGGGATCAACAGTTAATTACTAGGGATCAATAACTTGTGCTTTAGTGATCAATAAGCTATGCACCAGAGATCAACTGTTGATAACTGTATAAGTAACCTAATTCCTTGTACTAAGTTTTTTTTTTTTTTATGTTTCTCTATTTGCAGATGCTGTACTAGGATAGAGCTATCCTCATTAAGAGGATAGTGGAGAGAGAATTCCCTATAATGTCCACGTGGACTAATGAGCCCATCAAGAAAAGGATAAAAGATAAGGACCAGAGCCATGGTTTTGGGAGAGGCACCGTTGAACCTCGCCTGAATGTCCCATACCCAACAATGCCTGACCAGCATCCTACTAAAGACATCAGGAGCTTTGAAATTCAAGTAGTAAGCGAAATATACTTATCTTTTGTTGCAAATTATTTAGGAAACCCTCGTTGGTGATCAATATAGATTCCATTAGTGAGCTATTTACTTAAATTAGTGATCATTTTAGAATGGAGTCCTTCTGCACATTGTGATCAATGGAAGTAGTATTGGTGATCAAAAGCTACTTAATTAGTGATCAATAGAAATAAGATCAACAATGACCTCAGTCTATCTTTCCATTTTTCCCCCATTGCTTAATTCAAAGCTTGTTTAGTAATTGAACAATAAGGCTGTGATTGGTTATCAAATGGGCATAGTGCTAGTGATAAAGTAGATAAATCTTTTGTTCTTTCTGCACGATGCTTAAAGTCTATTATGGTAAGATAATTATTTTTCAAAAAATATAGAAAGTCGTCGTGGAGAAGGCTGTTGGTAAACAGACAGTCGATGAAGCATTTAATTGCTCACAACCACTGGAGGCTCAAGTTGAAGCTACTGAAGAAACAAAGAAGATAGAATTTCAGGTAATGAATAACCCCCTTAGTGCCCATTCCTTAGAGTTTCATCCTTGTGTGAATGGCAATCAGTAGTGTGCGATGATCAATACTTATGTGATCAGTGATTCAATATAGATACAGATAACTGATCAGCTCTAACTTAACTTGAATTTTTTTGTCTTTGTATAGATTATATACTGACCGATCAGTAATCATTGTTTTAGTGATCATTATCAATAATATTAGTGAACTGAAATCAGTGTCTACTTATTTTGTTTTTTGGTTGACATTTATTGCTATTATGTATAGTAATTACTATAGACTGATAATTTTGCATAAGATTGGTGATCAGATTACTTATTGTTCGAACATTGCCTGTCTTTCGATTGCTCTTTCGTTGGTATCACTAGAGATGTTATCTGTGATCAGTTGGCATAAGATTGGTGATCATATTACTTAGTGTTGAATTTTTTGTCAACATTGCTTCTATTTCAGTTATTCTTTGGTTGGTGATCATTGGAGATATTATTTATGATCCGTTTGCATATGATTAGTGATCATGTTACTTACTGTTTACTTTTTTTTTTTATCATGACTGCTTCTATTTCAATTCTTCTTTAAGTTGTAATCAATGCTCATATTATCAGTGATCAAAACTAATGCTTTTAAGGATAAGTTTTCTCTTCATCAATTTATACAATTCGATGATTATTCAATGAGTGATCAACAAGCACGCTGTAACTGACAGCTAACATACTTATTTATTTATTTTTTTGAGAATTGCAGAAAGATATTGATAAAACCATTTCTGCCATGAAACAACTGGCGTTGGCTTACAGAAACTTCACAACCGTCATAGATTGCATGTGCAGTAGGTACGGTGAGTGTGAATATCTTCGGAAGATACGAGGCGAAGTGAGGGCAATGTTCATCTCATTCTGCGATGCTCTTACAGCAGACGAAGAATCACGTAGAGAGCAGAGTGTAGAAGGGCCACCTGCCATTAGCGAACGTCAGGATTTCAACACTGATGTTATGAAGGAGGCTATTGTAGACCTTCAGAGTGCTCACATGGAGTTTCAAAATCTTCAATCGAAAGACAAAGCAAACGAAAATAGTGGTGCTCCTTCATTCAACCCTACACTTTCACTTCACAAACCAGATAGTGAAGATCAAATTTCGAGAATCGCATTGGTTACAGACGCCAGTGTAAATGTTGAAAAGGAAGACCACCGTGAGGATATGGTGTTGAATCAGCCAAACAATGTTATAAAGAAGGATAATAGCATCCTTTCATACAGTCTATGGCTGGCAGTTAGCCGGATAGCCAAAATTCGGTCCCTCTGACCACCTCTGTGCCTGATCCAAGCACTGCTAGGGTTAATGAAGATAATGGTAGTGAAGAAGATGATGACAGTACTCTACTAAAATTCCCATTGAGGAACACTTCTTGGGTGAACCATGAGCTGAGTATAAAGAAACCAGTTGAGAACAAGTCCAAAGAAGGTGACAAGCCTTCTTCCAAAAAGGGTGAGGTTAGGAAACACACTATCAAGATTAAAAAATCAACCCTACAGTAGACCTTTAGCTCAAAAGTACCATCTCTTCATAATGCCAAAGAGCTAGTAAACAGAGCAAACAAGCATTGTCATTAGAGGCTCAGGGTAAGCAATGTCATGGCGAGAAAACTTGCAGCAGTCCACCGGCCAGACATGAAGCTGCCAACAGACTAAGCCTACTGTGCATGGCAAAGGTGGCAAGTAAACACCTAAATAAGCTATTGCAAACTAGCCAGGACAGCAATAGCAGAAGCTGGCATCAAATGCTTAGGGGCATCAAAGACAAACTGGTAGGGAGAAAGCAAAGTTGTCTCATAAGGTAAAGCCCATTATGTGGAGCAGTATCGATGAAAAAATAACAATTGCCCCAATTGCTAAACAGGCAGTCGAGCTGAAGAACGAAGTCCTAGGGCTTACAGTGAGCAGCAAGCACCTGATTCCAGCAAGCCCAAACTGACAAAAGAGGTGTTGTCTGAAAAGGATCATAAGAAGCCTGTGGTTGCTGTAAGAACGCCAGAGAAGTCGAAAGAAGTAGGCCCATCAGATGCACTAAGGAAGTGATAGCCTGAAAATCTTACTCTAGCCTATTGCTCCCTATATGTGATCCAGCT
Organism: Carnegiea gigantea; assembly: GCA_029747015.1. Lineage (NCBI taxonomy): Eukaryota > Viridiplantae > Streptophyta > Magnoliopsida > Caryophyllales > Cactaceae > Carnegiea > Carnegiea gigantea. Next base: position 891,854 of record JAKOGI010000213.1, read on the forward strand.
GACAAAGCTAGACAGCGAACTCTCTCAAGATGAGGTGCTCATATCTCAGTATGTTTCTGGCAAAGTTGAAGATGTGGATGATAGGTAATATCTCTAATCAATCTTCTTGTATGATAAGTGATGCTTTTAGCAAAGCACTCTATTGCGCGATTAATGATTAAAGGGTATATGATTGGGGATTAGCAGCTTTGTGAATGGTGATTAGTTTTGTCATCACTTGTGTAAATATCTATTTATTTCTCACCCTCATGCCTTATAATTCAGTGTTTATCATGAGGGATCAACATTTATATGATTGGCGATCAACTGTTATCTTTATTGCTGGTGGGTATTTGATTTACTTTCTATAAATGTTTACTTCTTCAGTGTTTTTGTCTGGCTAGTGTTGATCAAATGTTATTTGGCTATGATCAACATGGGTGTAATTAGTGATCAATGGTTATATGTTTGGTGATCAATAGTTTTCTAATTTACAATCAGTGATTATTTGCTTGGTGATGAATAATTTGTTGATTGGTGAACATTAGTTTCATAACTGGTGATCAATTTGGGATCACTTGTGTAAATGGTTACTTCCTCCATCATGCATTGTAATTCCACGGCTTATATGATAACTTATGCCCTTTGGCGAGTGAACATGTTGTCTGGTCATTGATTAACAATTTGGCATTCGTGATCAGTTTCTTTATGCTACATGATCATTACTTATGTGATTTGTGATCAATGTGTGATTACCTGCACAAATCGTACATTTTTTATTTCCTGGTAAGTATGTAACCATTCTTTTTCATTTTGATTTTATAGTGAATGTTTGTTTGACGGTTGTGGCAATAAGAAGGCCACTGGGGTTTTTATGGCCACTCTAAAGCCATGAGAGGAGGTTGCGATGAATGTCATCAATATATGGTCCAGCATACTAAATGATCGAGAGAGAAAAAGGGATCTCGCCATTCCAAGCAAACTCTTCATGTCATGTGATCAAAGTGTAAGTGCCTTACAATTAACTTATTGCTCAATAATAACTGCATTAGCGATCGTAACTAAAAACATTGAGTTATTGAAATATCTACTTTAACAAATTTCTCACCAAGAATGGTCTGTCTTCAGCAATAAATTACATTGTATAAATAAACATTATTTTTTCTTTGATGCAGTATTTCTTTAGTAAAGAATTGTTGAAAGTCAGTTCATTCGAAAAGAGATATGAAGATTTTAAGGTGGTAATGGACAGAGAGCTAGAAAGATATCCATGGATCAAAATCAAACAAGTTGACTTGGTAAGGGCTGATGTTCAATGACTGCCCTTAATGCACAACATTCATATCCGCTAATGTTCACAAACGTTTTTTTATTTTTTTATTCTTTTTCCTTAAAAAATCATAGGTTTTCTTCCCTGTATGTCACAGAAGGCATTTCTTTTTGCTTCGGTACAACTTGAAGGACGACAAGCTTGAGATCATCGATAACATGCTCATAAGAACAACATTCAAGGTTGCATATAGAGACTTTTCGGTGAAGTGGGTGAGTTTGAAAAACTACACTATTTATAACTATGCTGATGTTATTACATTGTAATTCTAATAGTCTGCAATTTTTTGAAAATTTGTGCAGAGAAAAGTACTCAACCTTTACCTGTAAGGTGTACAACATCCTAAGTATAAAATTCTTAAGAGATTAAAGGCAATATGCTTGAAGATGCCGTGAAGGTCAAGTACAAATGTCAGATATTGTGGCGTATTTTGTATGAGACACATGGAGAGCTACTTTAGTGAAGGAAAGAACTAGTAGTCTGGACTGAATCCAAACGATGTAAATATTACAGCATAACATTGACTTTGCTAGTAATATAAAAAACAAGGTTGTTACTAATTCATTATGAACTACCTTTGTCCTTAGGATGCAAGGCTTAACGTTTTGAGGGCGCGGTGCTATCACGATATAGTCACCTATGAGCACAATAGGGTGAGATTCACGATGACTAAAAGGACAAAAGACTTCAAAGAATTCAGGACAATTTATCCGAATCTCAAGGAAGCTGCTAAAAAGGACTAGGTTTATCCCTACCCTGTTTCTCTATGTTGACGATTTGCAATGGACAAAAATTATTTTGTAAATGAAAATTATATTTTTGCATATTATATAACACATTATTTAACATTTTACTCATTTTACGTTTATGTAAATTTTCATGGCACTGAATCTAGTAGAGATATAAAGAATGATCACCAAACATGCCTCTAGCGATCACCAGAAGTATTATTATTGATGAGCAACTGTAGTGCTCGTTATGACCAAAAGCAATACTAATAATCACCAAGAAGTGACCTATTAATCAGTAAGCAACTGCAAGTAAGAAGATACTGATCACCCAAAAAACATTCCGTGATCACTAAAGATACTTCTAGCTATCCCACATACGTCTTTTGATCACCACTACTGGACTTGTTGATAAGACACTAGGTCTCATTCTCTATAAAAACATATGCTACTATCCCTGATGAGAGCCAACCCCAAAGGTAGCAAAATAAACATATTAATGAATATGATTCACCCAAAATCAACATATTTGTGGTGTGAGCATAAGAACATGTTCTAATCACCAAAGATAATCGTAATGAGCACCAGCACTGTAATTATTGATCACCAAACGATATCTTCTATAAAAACATATACTATGATGTTTGATGAGAATGAAACACAATAGAATAACGGTTTTCCAAAATATCACTCGCAATATATTTCATGGAAAAACCAACATATTTCTATTGAAAACCACATATTGATATAGTGATTACCAAATATGGTTGTAATGATCATCAAACATAGCTCTAACGATCACCAAAGCTGGTAGTGTTAATCACCAAACAATATCTTCTTTGAAAACGTATACTATCATGTTTGATTAAAATAAAACACAAATACAACATAAATATATTTGGCAAAAAACCAACATATTTATGGTGATCACCACAAAAGTTTTGTGATCATCAAACATAGCTCTAATGATCAACAAAACATATATAATTGATAAAGTGATCACTGACAATATGTTTCTATTAAACACCATACATTAATATAGTGATAAGCAAACATAGCTCTAACGATCACCTAACATAGCTGTAATGATCACCAAAATTGGATCTGTTAATCACCAATTGATATCATCCATAGAAACATATATTATGATTCTTTATAATCATAAACCACAAACATAAGTATCTCTGATAATATTTTTCATGCAATAGCAACATATTTATGGTGATCACCACAAAAGATCCTGTGATCACCAAGCACAGCTCTACAGATCATCAAATCAGTTTCTAAGTGAGCATATATATTACGGCTTTGCAAGCGCATTTTCATCATTCCAACAACTGATCATCAAAATAAACGCTAATGATCAGTAAAAGCAATCCTACTGATCACTTAATGATACCTGGCAAAACTATTTTTTTTTAAATAAAAGAAACATACACAGCCATACATACCCCTAAAGATAGTGCATCAGCGTCTCCTTTCCGGATAGTTTCTACTGTCATGGGAAGCAACTTGATTGTAGTGGTAGTACATCTGCATGCATGACTGTTGCTCAACAGCCCTCTCGACCCCCGTCTTCATCCTCTTTCCTCTTGCTTTAGTTATAGACATCGTGGGTGGATGTATCTCAATGTGGTCTAGCACCGCACAACCAAAGTAGGTCTGCAGATCGATCACTGTGTTACTTGTTGATTCAGCACCCATGTCCTGAAGTTGATGCTCTATTGAAATCATAGAACTTAATAGCTACAACTTTGAGGGGGTGTGCCGAGCCAGATCCACATACTTGTACAACTGAGACCACGCGTCACATAGGAGCTTAATTTGTGCTGCTATTTCTCCACAAGTATCTCCCACAACACTATCAAACTCATACATCAGTGCTTTTGCTACCATCTTTGTCCATCTATTAATGATATAAGCTGACGGAATTTCTCTTAGCAAATTGGATGTGAAAACAAGCAGCATGTGAGTGCATGGAATCTCGTCCGAGTGGAAGAAGTGGCATGAGCACTGGCACTCGAAAGCGCGCTTATTATACACCACATAACAGATCCTCATTTTGTTCTTATAATTGTGCTTGATCTTAAAGGAATGGTCGCCCTCTACATTAGTGATACCCTGCACATAGTAGTACATCTGACTGATGTATAACTATATCTAGAACACATAGAAGTTCGTGTGAGTGTAGATGTTCCTCGCATACTTCTCAATCTCATAAGACATCTTCAGTTTCGGAAACGATGTTAAAGAAGCATTTTCAACTTTGCGCTCACGATGGCGTTGTGACTCCATAGCATGCACAAATCTGACCTAGAATTCCACCAGGCTGAGGTTGGGATACGTTAAGGAACCAAACATAGAGTTTCGACTCTCAGAACCTGACGTCGTCCTCAAAATACCCCCCAAGAAGTCCTCCTTAAAGTAAACATGCACCCAAACTCTCGGATCTCGTATATATGGCGCAGCCACTCATTGTCGGTTAAGTCAAACTCCTCTAGCATTTTCCCCTAAGACTCTTCGAACTCATCGGGAGAGTCCGATGCCCATATGGACCCGTTGATGCGCAGTGCGCTCAATGAAATCCTCGCAGCCAGTCAGCATGCAGCCCACCTTCTCAGGCAGCTTTCTCATGATGTGCCATATATAGAATCGATGGATTAATGTCTCAAAAACATCGGCTATTGCCTGTTTGATCGCTAGATCTTAGTCCGTGATCACTGTTTTCGGCATGTGGCTGCCCATGACAATTAGGAAGTTATTGAACAGCCATTGGAAGGACTCCACCTTCTCATCCCTCAACAAACTGGCATCAAAACAAATTAGCTGCTTGTGGTGATTTAGCTCGGTGAATGGCGCAAACACCATTGAGTACCGATTAGTCTTGTGTGTTGTGTCGAATGACAGTATATCATCGAATATGATGTAGGTTCTTCTACTCAGAGAATCTGACCAAAACACATTATTCAATCGATTGTCTTCATCAATCTGATAATAAAAAAGAAATCCTGGGTCAACTTCCTTTTTATTCTTCAACACATCTATAAACATGCTCGCATGAGGGCTTTTAGATCTCCTTGGTAATTTTGTAAATACTTCTGCATGCAACCAATGTTTTCATACCCACCAACCTGTTCTTTCAGGAGGTGATGCACCTTTGACGGGCCTATGATAGCTTACGCATACTTGCATACCATGTTTTTATGGATGAAGTTGACGTTTCTGTTTGAAGTGAGGAACTACCTCCTACTGGGTGTGTATAGGGGGTGAATATACCCCATGTGAAATTTGATTATCTCAAACTTCCTATCGTTAGTGGACCTCAAAAGAACATGAGCTTGGCACCCTTCTCTTGTCTCCGCCCGCTTTCACCTCAGGTTCCCTCCTTTAGGGCCGTCTCTGGCTTAGAGCATGGCTTCAGCTGTAACCATAGCAATTCCTGGCATCTTGGCAGGTTGATGAAATCCTTCTTTAGAGCACACATACTACTTCCAAGACTTCCCTGCCTTATTCTTCCTGGTAGGACTACTGCAGATACTAAAGCCAACATATACAGCATATCTCTTGTAGAATTCAAGGCAGTCCTCAACCATGTCAAACACCATGCCAACCTCAAAACAAGCCTCCCATCATCAGAGTTCAGCACCCACTCGCCTTCGCCATCTATTGATAAATCAGTAACTATTGGCGTGGATGACTCGGTTTGTCCTAGGTAAACATTAGGAAAGCAAAAGGTTAACATTAAACAACAGAAACTGCAGCCAACGAAAACTCATTAATATAAGCAATCCACCAGAGTCTGTCTGCGATGAAGGAACCCGCAACGACTACACTTGGTTACTGCCTTCGACGGTAACCATCTAATGACCACTTGCTGCCATATATTAGAATACCTATATCGAAAAAAGAGTCTCCTTCAGCAAGTTTAAATTTTCTAAGCAACAGACATATTATTAGTGATCTATAAGCATAAAATTTGTCATAAAATTTTATAATATTGTTTACTGGTTTAGCCCGTGCTTACAATTCTATGCATGTAAATTTGGTGATCAACAAGAATGTCGTGAGTGATCAATAAGTATAAAATTGGTGATCACATATGTTTCTCCTTCCTAACAGCATAAAATTTTCTCATTGTATATTTGGTGGTTTGTAGACAAGTGTTTTGTGATCAATTGGTTCCAGATCAGTGATCAAATGATTCAGTGTTCACTTTTTTTGGCACTTTATTAGGATTAATGATCAATAAGCATAAAATTAGTGATTACAGTACGGTGATCACTAGGAAACATATCTAGTGATCAACAAATTTAAAATTAGTGATCAACTTTATGAAATTGTTTACTGGTTCAGTCAGTATTTATAATTCTATACATATAATTTTGGTGATCAATAGGCATGTTGTTAGTGATCAATAGGCACAACATTAGTGATCACAGATGTTACTCCTTTCTTGTATATTTGGTGATTAGTAGACAAGTGTTTTATGATTCGTTGGTTGTAGATCAGTGATCAAATGAGTGAGAGCACTTTTTTTTGACACATTGTTAAGATCAATCCCTTACAATATGGTGATCACTGGGAAACATAGCCAGTGATCACCAAATATAAGATCATTGATCAGTAGGAATAATATTAGTGAGCACACATAGTACTTAGTGATCATTCTCAAAAGTCCCTTATTATCCACTCAGTGATCAGTGCATGTGTGTTTGGTGATCAAATAGAGTAAGGTCAGTGATTAAGTCATCGAGTCATCAGACACTGGTATAACTTCGTAGAAACGAGTTACTTCCAACAGGGCGATCACACAAGAAACAAAATAGTGATCAGATAGCATAAGAATGGTGATCAATGCATATGTCATTAGTGATCAAATTTGGAATCAACTGTATTTCTGATTCAAGCTATATAGAAGCTCAATAGTAAATATTATCAAAATTTCATGACCTCTTACAGCCGAAAACATAAAGAATCAAACTAACATCAACGAATCTACTTACATTAACGAAAGAATTAGCAATTTTGCGTAATTTAGGACATAATAAAGCAAAAAAAAAAACTCAAACCTAGCGAAAACGAACTAATCGCAATTCACTCATTGAACTGATTTCGAAAAGATTTAGTTGCTGAATTTAGGATGAACTATGGCCCGTTGTTGCAGTAACTCAAACTCAAAAATTGCACCCAGAGACACTTTAACAAACACTAGCAAGAGTGCCAGAGAGAGAGAGAGAGAGAGAGAGAGAGAGAGAGAGATAGAGGGGAGGAAGCAAGTGAAGGAGCCAGGCATGAAGGATGCAACGAGGAAGGAGCAGCTCGACGAGGAAGAAAGAGAAAGAAAGGCGCTGACCGAGAGATCACATGAGTTCACATTAATTCGCAGCCCTTAGATAAGAATAAACGGCCGAGATTGCTTTATCCTACTCATCCTATAGAGTACCTCATCCTACTGAAGTAGCCCCTTATATATATATATATATACACACACACACACACACACACACTCACACACATACATACATGTATGTATGCATATATATATATATATATATATGTGTGTGTGTGTGTGTGTGTGTGTGTGTGTGTGTGTGGGGCGTGTGCATATATGTATATGTATATGTATATGTACATCTATGTATGTATGTATGTATGTGTGTGTGTATATATATATATATATATATACGTATACACATACATACATATATACGTACATATACATATACGTATATGCACACACCCCACATATATACACATATATATACACACACATCTCTCTCTTTATATATATATATATATATATATATATATATATATATTATATATATATCTATATATATAATACCACACACACACACCACCCATAGGCCACACCCTACAAGAATATATATATATATATATATATATATATATATATATATATATGTTGAGGTCACGTGCAAAAGCAATTTATGGTACGAACTAGTTATCCATTCAAACTTTGTACGGGCCCTTGATGCATAAAATCTAACGGTTGGTGTGAAACAGGCGAAAAACAACAGGTGAGGGAAAAATGTCATCTCGCTGCCTTGCTCATTTAGAGTTAGTGCTCGCTGGACACTTCCAGGCGATAGTTTTTTCTCTCTACCCTTTATTACGCATGCATTTTGTTCTCCCTCATTCTCTCTCTCTAAATTTTTGACTACAGCTTCTCCTCTATAAAATTTAGTTTGATTTTTGCATGAATTTGATTGAGTTGCTTTGCTGAAAATTCCAAAAAGAAAGGATGAATCAGTTCCAGATGGTCATAATCAAGCGGCGCAGTGACCTAAGCCGTGCTCGGTAACAGTATTTTAGGTAGCGTTTAGTATTTTGATCAAGTTTTATGCACTAATTAATTAATTTTTAGTTTTCGGTAAACTATGTTTTGACTAGCATTTCAAGCAGCGTTCAGCGTTTTAAGCAGCGTTTTTGAAAAGCTAATAGTATTAACGTTTGACATTTAAAAGTAGCGTTTCACATTTTTTAGCCAAAAAATATCCTCTAAAAATTTTATCTCTGGAAATTATCTATATCCTTTTATGTTAATTTACATTAATCAGCTAGCATAAAATCTAAATTTACCGAATATATTAGTTTCAACCGCTGATCTAAACAGTTATCCGCTAGCCGCTAAATTAGAGATGCTATTCACTGTCTAAACAGCTATCCGCTACTTGATTCGCTATCCACTATCTAAACAGCTAATTTTGCTTAACAGGGCCTCCAATCGAAACAGACAACGAATGAAACCATGAATCATCCTTTATTTTTGCAAATTTTGATTTCAAATCAGCATATTTTTCTGCAATGAAGCATATACTCTTCAATTTTAAGTGATTCATGTTTGTGTGTGTGTATATATATATGTATATATGTATGTACGTATGTATGTATATGCATATATAGAGACGTATACATATATATAT
>JAKOGI010000214.1:0-17500 GCA_029747015.1 Carnegiea gigantea
GAAGCAGAGGACAGTTTTTCACAAGGTGATCTGGTTTGCCACATTTAAAACCCCCTGTGAACTGTTCTCGGGGGGTGTTTCTGGATTTACTGAAGTCCTTTCTTCTGCTGTTTTCTTTGACCTTTTTGAATAATTTCTTGAACTTTCGTGTCATTAAGGCCATCTCTTCATCCTCAAGGTCAGAGTCATCATCCTCTTGTGCTTTCAAGGCAAGCCCACGATCCTTCTTCTGCTCCTCTTTTTGTTGTGAGTTCTTTCTAAGTTCATAGGTTTGAAGATTGTCAATCAACTCGTCGAGGGTGATCTTGTTCATGTCTTTAGCTTCTTGGATGACTGTCACCTTCGCTTCCCAAGACCGAGGCAAAATCCTTAGAATCTTCCTCACCAGCTCTTCTGTGGTGAAGGATTTTCCCAGGGATTTTAGCTCGTTTGTTATGTGGGTGAAGCGTGTGTACATATCCATCACGTTCTCACAATCACCCATATCAAACAACTCATATTGCCTCATAAGTAGCTCAATACATGATTGTTTGACTTGACTTGTTCCTTCATGAGCTACTTGGAGGGCATTCCATATCTCCTGCGCTGACTCACACTCTGAGATACGTGTATATTCATCTGGACCTAGGCCAAAATATAATAACTTCTTGGCCTTGGCATTCTTTTCCATTTTCTTATAGTCTTCAGCATCAAACTCTATGGGTTCCTTGGGAACCTTCTTACCATCTTCAAGCACCTTGGTGGGAACAAGGGCCCCGTTCTTGATGAGCATCCATAACTCATAATCTTCTGCCTGAATATAGTTCTCCATCCTATTCTTCCACCAACTATAATGTTGGCCGTTGAAATAGGGTGGACGAGTAATGGATTGCCCTTCAAGGATTCTTTGTGTTGTACTCATCTTCAGAATCTCTCAAGGTGTTAGCCCTTTTGAGAGAACCCGCTCTGATACCACTTGTTGAATTCCAAGAGTACACAACCACAAGAGAGGGGGTGAATTGTGGTGGTCAATTTTCGCCTAATAACTGACAAACAACCGTAGCACTTGATTGCAGAGATTGTTTGTAAATCACAAACAACCTTACGCCTTGTTTGTAGCGTTTGTTCTCAATTGATTCAGTAACGAAATTCAAAGTAATAAATGCGGAAATAGAGCACACATAATTTTTACGTGGAAAACACCTCTAGCCCAACTGAGGTGTGAAAAACCACGACCTACCTTGTGTAGGATTTAACCACTTCACTAACGGGCTGAAAACGTTACAAAAGCAACACTCCTTGTTACAACTTGAAACCCACGTAACCTTCTTCCCTAAGACAGGTTACACCACGTCCAATCTCACCAGATAGGACACGTCCAAAGTCCACACGACTGAGGACACACTCACTCACTTTCTGTTCTGAGAACAGGGGTACAAACCACCTTACTGGGGTGCTTCTGACTTAAGCAGATGTAAGGTACAATGAAGTCCTAGTATGCCAATAGTTTTGAAAGCTCAATTTTTGCACAATCTTATCACAGTTTTTTCTTTTGAAATTCACTCTAAAAATCTCTTCTTCTTTGTAAAAACCCCGGATTGTCAAATGGGAGAGAGAATTTCAATATTTAAACGCATAACCCAATGGCTATTCTTTTCAAAAGATAGGGAAAATCCTCTATTTTTAGTCGCTTAGAAGATTCACCAAAGATTTCCAACGGCTAAGGGAGGAGAGAAGATTTTCTTAAAATATCTTGGCCGAGTAATCTAGCTTGAAAAGGATAAAATCTTGATTTATCCAAAATTCAATCAAGACCTAAAAATAAGGGATAAGAATCTTTCAAGAGAAATCTTTAGCAAAAACGGTTTTGCAATTATTTTTTTTCAAATTCAAAACAAATCTTTTTAGATCTGGCAGCCAACCGAAGCAAATTTCCAGATAAAACTGATGTAGCTGCTGTAGTTTTTGAGAACACCCTAGGCACCCTGTTTGCAGGGTTGTTTGGAAATGGTGTCCTAAAGCAACTTTTCGAAAACCTTTTTCAGAAGTGCTCAAAATGATACTTTCAGATTGGCATATTAACAAGAGTCTAAAAGATAAAGAACTAAATGTACCAGACTCTTGTAAGCATTAGTTGTCTTGTCAAGAGTGAATATTCTGCTCCATAACCTTGGTCACCTTGATCTCCTTGGGTGATCTTGTGTAGCGACGGTTCCGTCAGACTTAAACCATATGTTTTTGTTTGCTTATCTTGTGTCACCGGAAGCTCGGAACCGTTTCTAGACTTGTTCTCACATTTAGCCACCAGTTAATAAAATTATCACAAAACGTTGTAGGAACAACGGTGTATTAGGGCCTATTTTGTGGGGAGGGGGTGGGGGGGGTGGAGGCTTGCTTTGGAACAACATTACTTATTACGAAATATGTTCTCTTGGATTTGTTCAATCATCAAAACTAACTATACTCAACATAACCATGTTTTCAAATTTGACAAAGCTCTTTATGGTTTAAAACAAGCTCCTAGAGCTTGGTATGAACGTTTGTCAAGTTTTTTACTTGAAAATAATTTTAGAAGAGGCAAGGTAGACAATACCTGTTTCTAAAATCTAAGGGGGAACATTTATTGATTGTCCAAATATATGTTGATGACATTATATTTGGTGCAACTCATCATGATTTATGTAATGAATTTTCAAATATGATGAGAAGTGAGTTTGAGATGAGCATGATGGGTGAGCTTAACTTTTTCTTAGGCTTACAAATCAAGCAAACTCCAAAGGGCACCATGATCCATCAACAAAAGTATATCAAGGAGCTACTTAAGCGTTTTGGGATGGAGTTGGCCAAACCCGTAGACACTCCTATTTCTCCTTCAACCAGGTTGGTTATGGATGATGGGAGTCCCTCAATTGAGGAGAAACTCTATAGGGCATGATTGGGTCACTCCTATACCTAACCGCTAGTAGACCAGATATTGTTTTTAGTGTTGGTTTATGTGCCCGTTTTCAGTCTAATCCTAAGGAAACTCACCTTAAGGCTGTGAAACGGATACTAAGATATTTGAAACATACACCCAATTTAGCCTTATGGTATCCTAGAGGTTCCAATTTTGATCTTGTTGGATATGCTGATGCTGACTATGCTGGATTCCTAGTTGATAGAAAGAGTACCTCAGGTATGGCTCCCTTTCTTGGACCTTGTTTGGTATCTTGGGCTACCAAGAAGCAACATTCTGTTGCCATGTCCATAGCAGAAGCTGAATATGTTGCAGCAGCTTCATGTTGTGCTCAACTATTATGGATAAGGCAACAGCTTAAGGACTTTTGTGTTGACACTGGATGCATTCCTATTTTTTGTGATAACACAAGTGCAATTAACATTGCCAAAAATCCATGTCAACATAAAGAACAAAGCATATTGACATTCGACATCATTTCTTGAGAGATAATGTTGAAAAGGGTTTAATCTCTATGAATTTTTGCACAATGAAAAATCAAATTGCTCATATATTCACTAAGGCACTAGCTAGAGATCAATTTGAGAGAAATAGACTGGAACTAGGGTTGGTGAGAACACCCTGAGATACCTGTTTCCAGAACATGACCTGGGTTTGGTAAGATCAACCTTTACACCCTGTTCTCTCCCCCTGTTTGCAAATCTTATTAACAACGGATGTTATTGCATACACTCGAATTGCGTGCATTTTATCTTTACTTATCCACTTAGTGCAGCATAGGGGGATGTACTGAAGCCGCCTTAATACCATTAAGTCCAATCAAGATCAGACGGCAAAGAACAGGCATAACGAAGAGAACAGGTATGCCCCTTGGTTGCTCGATGTGTTTTTCCTTCCAAGGCACAAGCTTTTAAGTCTCACACCCGTTACAAACCAAGAAATCTTCTAAAATATTTTGGGTGCTCTCTCTCTCTCTCTCTTTTTATATGCCCTGTTCTCAGTACTGTAAAATCTGAGAAACCTGCAAAGCCTTAAACCTAATCTCTCTCCTCTAGCAACAATGGCTCTCAACAACTCCTCTCAATCAAACGACCTCGTTCTTGCGTCCTCAATCCCTGCTCCCCCTCGCCCAATCCTGTACAAGCCTTTCAAATTCCTGAAAAGCTTGTCCCTACAATCAGTGGGAATGGGATGGATGATATTCCCTTCGAGTGTGGAAGGGAATTGGTGTTCCTTGTAGGGACAATTGCTTGTCCCATTAAAGTCGAGTCAGAGGGTACACTATCGGGGTCTCAAGACCAACTCTTGGAAACCCCTGAAAGGTTTAATTTTGAGCCCTGTTCTTCTGGGTTGTTTCCTGACACAGCGACAGAAACAGGGGCTGCCTCTGTCGAAGGAGTGTATGTGGAGGATCTGAATGTCGACTTCCAAGGGAAGTCGAATGAGACATCAGAGGAGAGTTTAGAGAAGGATTCCCTCCCTGAGGCTGAAACCCCCACTCCGGTCGCTCAAACTGGAGAGAAAAGGAAAAGGGTGAAAATAGTGGCTAGGCGTAGCAGAATGCCAAAAACAAGGCCACAACCAAGGTCTCAACCCTCTCAAACTCCCTCTTCTCCACAATCCTCCAAGCCTTCTCGCAAATCTGCGAGAATAGCTTTTCAATCCTCTCACCGTATCTCCAAACCCTCTGCTCCTGTCATCGAGGAGATTTCCTCCTCTTCTACCGAAGGGTTCTCGAGTTCTGACTCTGAGAACACCACCTTCAAATAGGGGACACCGGTGTTCTCCGAGTCCTCTGAAGAACAAGCCCCTCCAAAATCAACCACTAAACCTGCTGTGAAGCCCTCTGCTGCAAAAACACCCCTCAAGCGAAAGCCCAGAACAGCCCTCCTACCAGAAGCTACCACCTCTGTTCCTGCCTCCAAACGCCCAAAGCAGTTCACTCCCTCTCCTATGTCTGACAAACTTGCACAGTTGCTTAAGCGCAATGTCGTCAGGGGGAAGGTAGTGAATGTAAGCTTTTTCGAGGAATAGGGTCTGGGGGTGTTCCTGACCAAGTTGCGCGCTCAAGGCTGGCTCGACTTGTTTGCAAACACCCAGTTGGGGTGTTCTGTGCCTGAGTTGGCTGAGTTTTACGCCAACTGCAGTGTCACCGAAGGGGTGGTGACTAGTTTTGTGAATGGGCAACGCATTAAGGTTGATGCGCCCACACTTGGAAAAATTTTGGGAGTACCCTCCCAAGGCTTTGACGTGTATGTGAGGGAAGACAAAACAGCCCTAGAAACAGCCAGGCTCCTAGAGGTGTCCCAACGCCTCAGTCAAAAACAGGGCCTGAGAACACCCCTCTCTGTTAAGAAGGGTGAAATGACCTCCCTGCACCAACTATTGTTTATGTTCACTATCAAGAACATAATTCCGCGAGGTCAAGGGCGAAACTCAGCTGATGCCCTCGATCAATGCCTGGTGGACTTACTGGATCGGGAGGAACCAATCAACCTCCCTGCAATCATGATTCGCCACATAGGGCGAATTGCGAACACCACCCGGGCCCATGATCTTGGATATGGGTTTCTGCTGACAAGGGTGTTTGAGCACCTTGGGATAGTGCTCACACGGCGAGTGGAGGCCCAAGTCGTTGATGAGATTGGGATTGACACTCTGCTCGGGTGTGGCTATGAGGTTGGCGAAGGGTCAGTCTCCAAACAGGGTCGTCGACCACCTCGACCACCTGTTTTTGGGCAACCTTCCATCAAACTTGAGGCTGTTTTTGAGGACAATGCTCGCCTCAAGGATGAGCTCTCAGCTGTCAAGGCAGCTCTTGCTGAGGAGCAAGCCCTCTCCGCCAAACGCCATGAGGAATTGCTTGCCCTTCTCTCCACTCTTGCCCCCAGCATTCCTCCTCTGCAAACGAGACCAACCCCCTGCAACCTGATTCTCTAGGCTGTTCTCTTGTCTCCTCCCATCTTCGTTTTTGGCATTGTACTGTTTTTAATGCAATATCTCCTTAATGATGCTTCTTGCACCTTATGCTCTATATTTCTTTTCTTGCATTCATACTGTTGTTTATGCTTTTTAATGATGCCAAAAGGGGGAATAAGACCATATGAATAAAACCATATGACGTGCTCTATGACCTAGCACCTAGAGGATCCCTATCAGCATTAAACGTTGTTAAGCTTTTTAATTTTGTCAATATGGTCACTTGGTTTGTCATCATCAAAAAGGGGGAATTTGTTGATTATATTTAGTTTTGATGATAACAAATCCAAGAGTAACATATTTGTCTAAGTAATGTTGTTCCAAACAAGCTCTCCAAACAGGGCCTAATACACGGTTGTTCCTACACCGCTGTTTGTGATATTTTGTTAACCTGGTGGCTAAATGTTGAGAACAAGTCTTAGGAACAGGTTCCGAGCTTCAGTGACACAAGATCAGCAAACAACACATATGGTTTAAGTCTTGAGGAACATTCAGCTACACAAGATCACCCAAGGAATCAAGGTGACCAAGGTGTTTTGGAGCAGCATATTCACTCTTGACAAGACAACTAATTCTTACAAGGAGTCTTGGTTAATTTAGTTTTTATCTTTTAGACTCTTGTTAATATGCCAATCTTGAAAGTATCATTTTTAGCACTTCTTGAAAACGGTTTTCGAAAAGTTGCTTTAGGACCATTTCCAAACAATCCTGCAAACAGGGTGCCTAGGGTGTTCTCAAAAACTACAGCAGCTACATCAGTCTTATCTGAAAATTTGCTTCGGTTGGCTGCCAGATCTAAAAAGATTTGTTTTGAATTTGAAAAAAAAAAAATTACAAAACTGTTTTTGCTAAAGATTTCTCTTGAAAGATTCTTATCCCTTATTTTTAGGTCTTGATTGAATTTGGGATAAATCAAGATTTTATTCTTTTCAAGCTAGATTACTCGGCCAAGATATTTTAAGAAAATCTTCTCTCCTCTCTTAGCCGTTGGAAATCTTTGGTGAATCTTCTAAGCGACTAAAAATAGAGGATTTTCCCTATCTTTTGAAAAGAATAGCCGTTGGGTTGTGCGTTTAAATATTGAAATTCTCTCTCCCATTTGACAATCCGGTTTTTACAAAGAAGTAAGAGATTTTTAGAGCTGAATTTCAAAGAGAAAAACCGTGAGAAGATTGTGCTTAACTGAGCTTTCAATTTCTTGGCATAATAGGACTTCATTGTACCTTACATCTGCTTAAGTCAGAAGCACCCCAGTAAGGTGTTTTGTACCCCTGTTCTCAGAACAGAAAGTGAGTGAGTGTGTCCTCAGTCGTGTGGACTTTGGACGTGTCCTATCTGGTGAGATTGGACGTGGTGTAACCTGTCTTAGGGAAGAAGGTTACGTGGGTTACAAGTTGTAACAAGGAGTGTTGCTTTTGTAACGTTTTCAGCCCGTTAGTGAAGTGGTTAAATCCTACACGAGGTAGGTCGTGGTTTTTCACACCTCAGTTGGGCTAGAGGTGTTTTCCACGTAAAAATTGTGTGTGCTTTATTTCCGCATTTATTACTTTGAAATTTCGCTACTGAATCAATTGAGAACAACCGCTACAAACAAGGCGTAAGGTTGTTTGTGATTTACAAACAATCTCTGCAATCAAGTGCTACGGTTGTTTGTCAGTTATTAGGCGAAAATCGACCACCACAATTCACCCCTCCTCTTGTGGTTGTGTACTCTTGGAATTCAACAATATACATGTGTATGTGTGTGTATATATGTGTGTGTGTGTGTGTGTGTGTATGTGTGTCTATATATATATATATATATATATATATATATATACGTATATATATATATATACGTATATATATATATATATATATATATATATACGTATATATATATATATATATATATATATATATATATATATATATATATGCGTTGTTGTTGTTTAGGTCGTTGTTCAGGAGAGTATTCCAATGTGTGTGTATATCGCCATATATCATTGATGTAATGTATGTTGTCGTTGCTTGTGTGTTGGTGGACATCTGTGTAGTCGTGTGATGATGGCGCGGCCCCGAAGGGCAGCCCCATATCGGGTTTCTGATGCAACTGTAGTGAAAGTGTCCGCTCCCAAAAGAGGCTTAGAAAAGGAAGTCAGTCTTACGAGGGCTACGACTATAAACTTTAGGCAATTGTACCCGTAAACCTGAACATATGTGTATACGTAAATGGTTACTGCTTGTACGTTGCAGGATGTGCGGAACTATTGGTTTTTTTTATTGTCCCCAGAGGACGAGAAGTTGCTCCGTCATGTGCATAAACGATGCAAGTCAGTCAAGGAACCATCTGAGTGGTTAGTGTCCTGCCCCAATATTCTTGATTTCACCGTTCAGTATGACAACGTGCCCTACCATTCACGGTTTCAATAATGTCCTCAATTGCTAACAGATGGTTGCAGGGTTGTTACTTAACCAAGGGCAGGGCCCCACACATTTCAGCTGTTGATGTAAAGGGGTTGGTGAATGTTGTGTCGCGAAATGGTCTGTGAGACAAACCAAAAGAGTACTGCATTAATGGATTCACAATTGACCATTACAGTTCCCTGCTAGAGGAGCGACAACTCTTGTTACCCAAATTGTGTCGAACATCGATTCTTGTCAGGACTCATAAGTGCGTAAGTTAGACTGCGTAAATGTTTTTCCTATGGCACTTATGTACGTGACTCACTCTCACTCGTTGTGTGTGATATTGATCACGTCCATACTTGTGTTGCAGACTCAGGCCAAATTGGCAGCGGTCAGATACATGCTACCAGCGGCATTACTGAAGCATATGTCAGAGAGTGTGTCACAGGTACGTGCATACATTTGTGGTTGTTGCATACATTACTGGAGGAAGTTGTCATAAATGTGGCTGTAGCAGGTGCTCATCCCGTTGTTTAACGAGCACCCAAAGCACTGGTTGTTGGTATAACTGGATTTGTAATATCAGTGTATGTGTGTCTATGATTCTTTGCCAACAATCAGATCTAAGGACAAGTGAGAGCACAAGAAGCTAGTGGATTGTGTAGTTAAGATTGTTGAACCACACTGTTGCTATTAATGTTGCGTTCGATGTGTGTCGCTTACTTTGGTTGATGAGTTTGCCAAAAGTTGCTATTGGGCTCGCACTCATGCAGACGGACAGTTATACCAACGTCCTAACCTGGGAGGTGACCGAAGCAGATTACCCTCACCAAGACAAGTACATCGCAGTGTGGCACTAAAGAAATGAATATGTGTTGTCTTCCTTTCTTTCAAAGACTAATAACTTTGCAAATATGATGGTTTTTGCAGTGGTCATGACTGTGGAGTGTTCGTCATGATCTTCATGAGTGTCCTCAGACTTAATTGTCCGATGATGTGCTTTAACCAGAACATTATCCGAAAGTTGTGAGATAAATATTTGGAAGACATCCTTACCGGCACAATACGCAACTTCCCCATGCCCCTTCCTTGAGTGCATCCCTAACTTAAAGTAGGTTCCTAACATAGGTTGCAGTGGACCGTATTGACGAAATATTGATTTGTTTAATTGTAATTACTTCCTCATATGGCGTACCTGTCTTCCGTTCACTAGATATGTATGGCACATGTGGTGCCTAGTAGGGATGAACAAACCGGTTAACCAAAAATTCGGTTAAGGGAAAATTGATTAACCGGAAAGTCGGTTCGCAAAAATTGAGAACCGACCAAATCGAAACTTTTGTTTAACCGAATTTTTCGGTTTAACAAAAATGTGAACTGTAACCGAACCCAAAAACTCGGTTAAGCGGATTTTCGGTTCGGTAACCAGATTTTTGGTTCAGTTACCGATTAACCATTAATTTAAATTTGTTAATTTTTAATTTTCACTCCTTTTTGATTAATTTAACTATTTGAGACACAAATATTAATTTATACATTATTTTATGTTTAGTCTTATCTTTAATCATTACAAAATCTATAATTGACTAATATAAATTTAGTTTTTTAAATAAAAGTGTAAGTTAACCGAATCTCAAATGGTCGAACCGAAACTAAAACCAAAACCGCAAAATTTTTTCGGTTCATTAACCAAACTGAGTGTTTTAGAAAAATGAAACTGGTTAATCGGTTTTTTGGTTTTTTGGTTCGGTTTTTCGGTTTCGGTTTTTTTTGCTCACCCCTAGTGCCTAGACTATGGTAATGAGATAAGTACGGTTTACCTATTACTTTAACTGGGTTTACCGATGTACTTCATTTAGGAAGAAGTGGTTGTGGATGATCTCTATGCCCCTTGTTTACTGGGAGTTCCAGTATTGTTTACCATGGTTGACGACCTCATAGACTGTAGTAATCATTACCCAAAATGTACCTATATTCAGAACTTTGTGTACCACTGCATGCAACCCTGCAAACAATGGTAGATCATTGAAAGTGAAGTTCAAATAACATACACAATGTCATTAATGCATAATAGAAAGATACATAAACATAATATACACAAGCGTAACCCTCTCACCTCACATACAAAAACGATGGTACACACTATCGGTGCAGATTTCTATTTTTAAGTTACTGCTAGGTTCACAAGTTGGACATACACGCCATTATTTTCCTAATTGTGACATAGGAACATAACATCATATATATCCACATGTTGGGTTCACCATTACCGTACCCAAAATAGTGCATAAGCAATCCCCATCTAGACCTGTACAAACTAGGCACCACATTACGATGTGGGAGGCCTTAACCACAAAAAAATTACACCTTCCCCCATCTTCATTTGAACATGTGCACCAACGTCATGAACAAACGCGTACATCGTTTTGCACATGACAGAGCATAATTCAACCTCGTATTGCGCTCCACAAAAGCCCTTACTGTGTGTCCCTTCTCAAGTAATATTGCCTTCAGCTTGTTCACAGATGCTTGTAATTTTTGGATTATGATGACCTTCTATGCCCTCAAACGACTACGCTTGAGCCATACATCATGCTTACACCTCCTCTATCAGTAAATCTTATAGTTAGTGAACTTCGTATGCAATTATAACAAAATAACATGGACCAAAATTTTGAGTTAACTGTGGTATATCTGACGACAAACCAAGTGACGCATGTTGGGCACAAGTGGGTCGACCACAAATTCAGCTAGTACCCACATTCGCATAGTATGGGTCTGGCATTTGGGAAGTGCTTGTTGGTGGAAGATCCCACATGTTGCCCTTTGATTTGTGATGAGGCAACAAATATTAAGAGGATTATTCAACTCCATCTTCCCAGTATTAACGCTTTCAATTAAATTGAGTAGGTGTAGTAGTGGGATGATGATTAGAGAAGCTATGGAGGTTTAATTAATTACAAAGGGTGGGTAGGAAGTGTTTTATAATGGGGGTGGGGTAAACGAGGTAGGGTTATGTGGGAAGGGGCAAATTGGCACTAAGTTTTACCCACCATTTGCCCTTAATGATTACTTGTGATTTGCAATGGGTAATCAGCCACGTCTCCCTTTCATCATGGTGAGATCATGTAGACTCACTTCAAGTTCAATGTATTAGTGGGAAACGTGGGCCACCATTGTACACTCCACTAAGTACACTAAATGTCATATGCTCATGTGGATAGTAATTACATGCAGTTATCCTTACTTAGAGTTACCTAATTTTGTTGTCCATAAAATACAAAGGGAGGATTTTTGTGTAAACATTTGGTACCCATTATGATGTTCGCATCTTCATGAATTACAACAACAACATAAATAATTACGGGGGGTTTAACATTGACAACAACAGTACTTAAACGGGAAATGAACATATATATTGGCATATTCCACATACGACAACGTCCAAGTCAACCAACAAAGTACGACTTCATAACATTACATGGTAAAGTGAGTTACAGCAAAATAAAGCACATTATTCCTCCCCTTTAGGTACAACTTTCTTTTTATCGTCGTGGACCACAATAAACACACCATAAATATAGATGCCAAAAACCAGTCTGTATTGACTTACTAACTGAAGAGGTCAAGAAAGCCTCATCATCTTTTATGGCAACGTCCTCCATCAATGGTGGGCTCACATTCCCCACACTCACACCCTCCAAATGACGAGGACATTGTTCATTACGCCGAAGATTGCACACCTTTGCTTGCATTCCTGTACAACGGCCCTCACCTTCCTATGTTCGATCTTCTTCTTGGATAAATTGGTGATCATTTTATTCTGTGCGGACCAAATCCCAAACCTTCCATAGCTCCTCAGTTAGCTAGTCAATGATGTCTCTGCCTTGTTTTGGATATTCCAGATCTACTACGGCCAAGTATGGACATGCATATGGCTTCTACATATAGTGGTGCATGAAGAGACACTGGCAACACAGGTGAGTACGGTAATCAAATTTTTTTTTTTTGGGTAACACAACAACAGAGTACAAATTCGAGTAATAATGTTTTACCTCATGAGGGCAAACAATGTAACGTTGCCTGTATTTATCGTCAGCCTCAACCATCACAGCTTCTAAACCGCAATTGCAATAAAACTTCATTACATTGTTGAAGTTATTGAGACTAGTCCCCAACCCTCCAGATGTCTTACTATAAGACGTTCTCCTTGATAGGCCAGTCATGTTGCCTTGGCAAATTCTGAGCACAACCTCTTTAACACTACCAACACCAGCTAATGTCACCTCCCCTACTTCCCTTTTATAATAACAAACACAATCGTATTTAAGTTAATCTATTACTGACGTATCAATCATGTCCAACGTTGCAAGGTCCTTCTGGTACACATTCAACTGGGTATTAAAGTGGTTAGGCACATTAAATTTTTTGTTGTTGTGTTGACTACTTTATGAGTACTACCCATTTGCTGGAAGGGGACTATGGTATACGAAACCATGGTCTGCGGTACATTGTGGTGTAAGCGCTTCAATTAAAGTGCTTCATAGCAATTTCGCACAGTGGAGCCCTCGTTTGACCAAAACCTCCTCATCTGTGCACCTACAAAAGTTCCAGACATTTACCACCTACAGCTGAAGGTTTACCAAGGTTCACAACGATGGTGCGGGAGGTGAACTACTTTGCTGCAGTACCATGAAAGGGGATACAATTAATTGTGCCACCTGCTTTCACACTGAAGCACCATTTAGGGATTAATTGTTGTGTGGATGTAGTGGTCCCCTGAATTAATGAAGTACTACACATATTGTTCACCACATGCACGACTTCAAGTTGAAAATGGGGTTACTGTTGGGCCTTTATTATTTTCCCATTCACTATCGTCCGCCCTAAAGCCCCTCTCATCCATCACGTTTGGGTATGAGCATGGATATGAATGTACCCCCTGTGTGCCAACAATTAGGTGGGTCGAAGATACGTAATTCATGCCTGTGGACAATGTAATATTGAATTCGTATATGGACTTCCCATTACATTATTAGGAGGACTTCAATGCTGTCTCCCATTAACGGTTGCGTAATATATGGTGGTTGCTCCCAACGTTTGTCCATGTTCCCATACAAATCCCCATTGTAAGGGAGTTCTATCGCATATAGAGCGACCATCAACGTATATTAGCGTGGAATGACTATGACTGCGTCTTATGCATTAAACAGGTAACTTCATATGAAGGGACGACACACATGACGGACATAGATCCCATCACAAGACCGCCCATCACCCTACTTAGGATGTTTATTGTCTTATAATCCGTAACTGCCCACAAATTCTATGGCTGGACTGACAAAACGTACATGCACATCGTCCAATGGGGTCAACTAGAGGCACAGGTGGACATAACCTCAACACAAGTTGCAATAGGGAACGGGATGAAGTAAACCTTCCAAAGTGCCCTGAGTAGATCACATATTAGCATCCCTCCCCGAGTCAGCGACTCTTGCCTGACCAATGTTTGAATTGTGATAAGATATTGCATAGGCATTGCACGCGCATTTTTCCACCAAAATCTTAGCGGATTACTGTCAGTGACTCGGGAAGCCATTATGGTGATCTCCAACATATGCGTCAGAGATGAGAATGCCAGAGAGATACTGCAATCGACAAAAATAAACCATGGCTTCACAGAGCCGATCGGCTTCGTCGGTGGAGTTTACCTTATATGGGACTCATCAAAAGTCTTCTTGGTACCCCATAGGTTGAGCGCACTCACATCACCTTCGTTGTCAAAGTAAGAATGACCTCCCCCAACCTTATAATTACTTGTCTACTTCATGTCCTTACAGTGTGTTTGTGTGACACGTTTAATTGAGTTCGCCATCTGTGCGTACGTGTTTCTAGGGAGTTCGCTGATGACAATCAATTCCTAGCCTCTACGCACATTTGGAGAGTGTACTCTGTGCATTCAATGTGCATCTAATTCACTGCTACATGTGTTGTTGTCATTTTAATGCATTGTTTATGTGTCCTCTGTGATTGTGTTACCCATCTCTTATAGTGCATGTGTAAGTCTTTTTTCCTGTTGCCAACTATATGCCTCTTTTGGTTAACCCCTCTTGATGCAGAGACATTTATGTATACCGCAACTTGACTAAATGTTTACCCAGGTAAGACATATACGATAAAGGGTAAACTATAATGTTAATAACCTGTCTGACCATGTAGAGGTCGACCCTGCAATGGTAGCCACATGTACTTCACTGACACATACAACATGGATACACTGTGGGGCTAACCTTTTGCATTCCAGCACACGGGCACTGTTTACCATGGCAAACAACATCCTCCACTATGGTAAATCAGGGTTGGTGGTACATCAGCAGTCACCCAGGACTCAGTTTATGACCATCCCAATCGGCTGTTCGTCCATCACAATCATGAAATAGTTTGCAACAATCCTGGTTGTAGTTTGCCAAGTAGCAGTGGTTTTACCCGTGCCTAATCATGATTTACCATGGTGAACTTGTCTTTTCTGGTCGACTAACATAGAAGATCATCTGCACGCATTCACTATGCAAAAATTGCCTTTATCTTGAACAAAAAGGGGTGGCCATACGGTGACATCTCATCCACTATGACCCTATTCCGAAGCATACACCACACATACACACCAGCAATGACTACACCGCTTACACCTTCAGGGGATAACCTCCTCCGTCTATGGTTGATAATTATACAACATAACCTCATGTCCTGCTTGAGCCTGGCACATATGAGCTATCCAATAAATCTTCACTTGCACAAGATCGCCTTAATAGCTTGCTTCAAAATCGGCACAGGGATTGCGATAGGTGTGCCTCGTATGACCAACTTCACCGCATTTTGAAAATCTCTTAGATTTATTGCCCTGCGTTTGTGAATCCTTGCGCTTGGATGGTGTCCTACCAGATTACAGCCCATTGTTCGGGGGTAATATGCATCGATCATACTCCTCATCAAGCTCCTCCCTACCAACTACTCGGTCGGTCTTCCCATCAACTTTTCCCATGTCGTGTATTTCTATCGGGTGAACTAGCTGGTTGTATATGAGTTGTTGGGTTGCACCCTCATAAATTGGGTACACGTACTCATACACCCATAATTTTGTCTTAGTTATCACAGCCAAGGCATGACAGCATGGAAGACCTCACATTTGCCATTGCCTACTAGTGCAAATTTGCTAGCCCAACTTCACCACTAACTTACGGCTATTGGTTAGCTCCACACTATATCCCCTAGCATCAAACTGCACTGCACCGCTGCAATACAACCCATCTTCTTATAAGTATCCGCTAACTTCTGCTCTATTCTCTCCCCCACCCCATTCTTCCACTTCACAATGTCCTGCTTGTGCTTATCCATTCTTCCCAAGCTTCTCTAGGTGGCCATTCATAAGCCAAGGCACGAGCATAGGGCATAGTCGTCTAACCCAATTATTCCAGCTTTCTATGAGGATTGTTGTTTATTCTACCCTATCTCTCTTTCCCAAACTTGGAAGTAGCCCACTGTTCTGGCTCGTTCTTCTCTACCCAAGCAACAAACTCTATCTTGTAGCACCTCAATTCTTCCAACGTAGCATTGTACTCAGTTGCTGCTGGAGCACAGGCAACTCTGTACAATATTTCCTTCACAACTTGTTTCGTCGCTTCTTTCCGGATACCATGCTTAGCTACTTCTTTCAAAAAATTCTCTGTCAAGTGACGTAGGCAGTTACTGTGGTACTCTTTACCAAACACTTGTGCCACAGTAGTGACAGGTTTTCTGTCCGACATGATCACCGGCTTCAGACCCCGAAGCACTCAGCAATCATTTCCAAGAACCAAACCCACTCATCAATTTTCTCACCACAGACTGTGCCAGACGCAAAATTAAATAGGTGGTCATCCGCATCTAGGGCGCGGGCAGTAACCAGGTTCCCTTTGTAAGGCCCACTCAGATAGGTGCCGTCCACAAACAGTATCATCCTGCACCCAAGTTTGAAGTGGTTCACATTAGCAGCGTATGAGACAAACATCCTCTTAAACCTAGAACCCTCAACCTCACAGAAAGCCATGGACCCCGGGTTCACTCTTACGATGGCAGCACACATTCACATGAGCAGTTTGTAATGATCAACTGGCTTCCCAAGCACCATCATGCACACGAATTCCCTTGTCCTTCATGACTACATGTATGTTAGCCAAATCCCAAACTCCAACTCCAACTCCAAATCCTGCATAATGTCCTTTAATAAATAATCAAGACACAACCTCACTTGACCTTCAATGAGGTATGCAAGAAATTCTGCCCTAACACGCCGTCTGCCCCAAACACCCATCTGATATAGCTCCTCAACACTGTTTTTATGCTGCCCTCTGAACTCTTTTATGGACATCACCTGCGTGTTCTTCCCACCTTTCACATAGATGTAGAAAGGACAGTCTGTTGCATCACACCTGATCATAATTTTTTACTTGCAATTCCGCTCAAACCTATAGTCAAAGTGGTTTGCGACTGCAAACTTGCAGATCACTTGTTGAAAGCTTGGGCTGATTGAAAGATTTGCCCCCTTCCCTAATTAAGATCTTCCATGTGCTCAACTTGCGGTAGTAGCTTTGCACTTACAGACCTGATCGTGGCCACATGCTCTCATTCTCATTATTCCGTCCATCACCCTTACTTGCTTTGCTGCCTTCTTCACCTCCTTTTACCGGTGTGTCCTCCTCACCCACAATGTCTGGCGCCATGGAGATCTCATCGTCATCAGACAGTTCAATTATTTTCCCCCAAGTCTTAGCCTGCTTTGGGGGCGATCACCAACGCAGCTCCCCCTTTCAGTCATCAACCCCCTGCAATTTCCGCGAAAACAACATATAAGTAACTCATTCTCATAAACCACGTTCAGTAATGTAGTTCATCAAATCAGTCTTCCCAATTGACCCACCTTTTCAGTCCTGGTTGTTTTCCATCTCCCTTACGACCCTTTTGCACCATAGCATCCCCATCCCTCCCACTTCTTGCGCAAACCACGCCAAGATCACAGCTCTACATTCTCCTTTCGCATAATACATCTACCTTCTGTGCTTGTCTCTTCAGCCCATCATTCTCACCCACATAAAAATACCTACGCTCTTCATTCCCCTTGAAAAACATCCTGATATCAGCATCCCCCTTAACTGCCATTAC
>JAKOGI010000214.1:20000-62012 GCA_029747015.1 Carnegiea gigantea
AAAGCATACGAAATATAGTTGCTGAATCTATTACCCATTAAAGAATTGTTGTCGAATGGTGTAAGCAGAGGTGCTTAATCACTTGGCTTCATGGAAATGAACTTTATTCAAAGAAGGCTGATTAAGAGGGGACTGTTTCAAGTTCAATAATAATTCAATAAAAGCAGAGGAAGTGTTGGAAAATTGTTAGGAAATTGAGCGACTTTAATTTGTAGAAGCGATAGGATGAGACAGATAATCAGAAGTAAAACAAAGATAACAAGAACAATAAAGAACACAAACATTTACGTGGAAACCCAATGCGGGAAAAAAAAAAAACCACGGACGGCGACGAGCACAAACAATCCACTATGAGAAGGAGTGAGTACAATGCGATCACAATCATAACGAGTGTTTACATCTAGGAACCAAATTACAATCTCTCTTATAATCTCTCTCAAAACTCTCTCAACCTCTCTCACAAATCTAAGATAGAATACTCCATAACTATTTGTTATTGGTCTGGGATTCAGGGATGAGCATTAAAGCCTAGGTAAGACCCTTTATATAGGGTTTAGAGGTATAAGGATGCAAAAAACCCTAGGAGCAACCCTAGCCGCTAAGACGATGAAACCCTAGCCGCGACAGTCCGTAGCCCAAACTCTTTGAAATCTGTGGTGGATCTGCGGAGCTGATTTTGGGCCATTAAAACGAACAATCTCCACCTTGGACCAAAATTACCAACACCAACTCTCACACACCGTCAGCACCCGAAAGGGTAATGCCCTGCAGGGCAGACCCCGAAGGGTATTTAAGCGATCTGAACGCCGGTTGAGTTCAAGTGATACTTGAACTTAGCTCTGGGAGATGACTTATATTAACCTTTCTTTATAAAATCTATCGTAGTAGATGCCTACAAGACATAGAGACTTCCTTGTCTCAAACCCTTCAATAGAATCCGACTGCCCTTTGAAACCTTTAAAACTCCACCTTTAGTTGAGTATTTGCACCCCTTGGATTCGCGGATGCCTAAAGAGATGAGGTTACGCTTCAAGCTAGGAACGTGATGAACATTCGATAAAGTCCTGACAACACCATCATGGGTCTTGATTTTAACAGTACCGATTCTAGTTACATTACATTAGGCATTATTGCCCATGTGAACAACAGTTGAGTCAACTGGATTATATGTTGAAAACCAATCATGATGAGGATACATATGATAGGTACACCCAAAATCAAGAATCCAATCAGAATCGCTCCCCCTTTCAGTAGAGGTAGCAAACAAAACGTCACCATCAGAATCAGATTCAGTAAACGAAGTTTCAGTAGACTCATGAGAATTATCTTTTTCTTTGTCCCTCTTATTTTGCAGTTGCCAATAGTTAGCAAAAAATATGACCCAATTTATCACAGTAATTGCAAGTCTTACCAGCGTGAGGATTTTTAAGTTTAGAACGATTCTTACTCCTATTACCGTTCCCTCCCTTTTCAGTTGTTTTACCTCTTACTACTAATCCCTCAACAGAATCAGAATGAATGTCAAGATCAAACTTCTCATTAGACAATAGGTTTGACTTAACATCCTCAAACAATAGAGTATCAGAATTACTATATAACATGATCTTCTTAAAGTGTTTATATGAAGGGGGTAGAGACACAACTAACAAAATAGCCTTATCCTCATCCTCAACTTTCACATCTAAACTTTCAAGGTCAACTACAATCGAATTGAAATCATTTAGATGTTTTTGAAAAGGAGTACCTTTTGTCATTCTGAAAGTGTGTAACACTTCCTTCAATCAGATCTCATTGACGAGCCTCTTCATCATGTAGAGTTCCTTCAATTGAACGCAAAGACCCACTGCAGTTATCTTATCAAATACCTCTCGTAAGACATGTGGTGCCAAGTACAATTGTATGGCAGAAAGTGCCTTTAACTCCAATTCCTCCCATTCATCATTCGTCAAAGAACCGTGCTTCTTCTTCTGCTGTTCCGCCCATTATTCATTTGTCATCGTACTGGATTTCGTATAAAGTCTCGAAAAAACCTTCCACAATCCATGCTGAATGAGAACCGTTCTTATTTGCACCTTCCAGAGATTAAAACTAGTCTCCCCATCAAACTTCTAAATATCAACCTTCATGATTGAAGACATCCTAAACCATAGCTCTGATATCACTTGTTAGGAATTAGAGCAAACTAATAGTGGAAGCGTGAGGATGAATAATGATAATAAAAAATAAACACGATAACAAGAGCAATAAAGAACACAAAGATTTAGATGGAAACCCAATGCGGGAAAAAAACCACGGACGGTGACGAGCACAAACAATCCACTGTGAGAAGGAGTGAGTAAAATGCGATCGCAATCACAAGGAATGATTCGATCAAGCAACTAGATTACAATCTCTCTTATAATCTCTCTCAAAACTCTCTCAACCTCTCTCGTAAATCTAAGATAGTGGAAACAGAATACTCTATAAGTATTTCTTGCTAGTCTGAGATTCAGGGATGAGTAGTAGAGGTATAAGGATGCAAAAAACCCTAGGAGCAACCTTAGCCGCTAAGATGATGAAACCGTAGCCACCACGGTCTGTAGCCCAAACTCTTTGAAACTCATGGTAGATCTGCAGAGCTAATTTTGAGCCATTAAACCTAACATGAAGGTTTGGACATTTTTATAAACAAATTTGGTGAAGTGGATGAACGGGTGAAATGTTGAGTCCATTCGAATGTAAATAAAGCATGAGGATTTGATTATTATTATTATCAATGTGTCGGCCAAAGTTACTTGTATTAAAAAAAAAAAAGTGAATAATATAGCCACTTACTTCCTATTTGATATTAAATGGAATGTGCTCTAGTGAATTAAGAACCTCGCATCCATCAATTATCGATTAAAGGTAAATAAGGTCTGCGCATCTATTTCAAAATTGGCGAAAAGGGGAGAATCCAATATATGCCTAAATCAAGTCTTGACCAAAACTACAGTGACTTGATTTCAATAAGGATACGTAGGAAGCTCGATATAAAATTTTCGGGTTTAGTCTAAATCGAGGTCCTCAAACGGGCTTAAACCGACACCCCTCTTCATGAAAAGTTAATTTTTTTCAAGTCGATTGCACTTTGCCTGCTTAAAACGATGAAAAACCAAGCCTTGCAAAATAGAAACCGACTCCCCCTCAAATTTTCAAGTCCAAGAAATGGACCAAAAACCATTATTTGTTGCCCCCTCTTTCACAAACGACCAAATTATAATTCTAAAACCCTTGGTTACACATTACGTAACCAAAAGAAAAAAAATCCAAAAACTAAGCTGCTCAAAAAAATCGTATCTTTCCCATTTTCAGAGTTCGCCAAAATGGACAAAACCCGAGCCAAATATACAAACAAGCTCACCAAATTCCCCCAGGATGCAAGCCTAAAAAAGTAATTTTTGGTCCAAAAGCTATGTTAAGAGTACGTAGGAAACCCACAAATAAATTTCGAGTGCAACCGCAAGTTAAAGATATTAATGGACAGACCCTAATCAAGGCTAAGTCGGTAAACAAAAATCGTGAACTGGCTAAAATGCAACTTAGCCATAAGTTAAAAAAATCCAAATATCAAAATTAAATTAGAATTATGGTCATTTTTTTAGGCCAACATAAATAATTAAAATCACATCAAATGGTTATTAACTTAATCAAAATAAAAGATAATTTAAATAAAATAAAATTTTAAAGAACTACGGCCAGTTTGATCCTCTATAAAAGAGGTATGTAGGCAGCTCATAACAAAAAGTGAGTGCAACCTAAATTCCAAATCAAATAAAATTACTTGTTTCATAGCCTATGCATGAAGAATGTGTACGTATGGTACCCTTCCTAGAAGGTACCTATACAACCACTATCTAATGTAATAAAGTTTTGGATACTGATAATTCAATATTAAAAACAAGTTAATTGTTGACCTAAATTATATATGCAAGATGAAACCAAGAAAGGAAATAAAACAGAATGAATCAGAATCAAAAGGTAGTCTCCCGAGAAGAGACGTAATTAAGGAGGTATATCCTCTTGAATAGGGTCGTATTCAAAATAAACCGATGTATATTTTTGGATGTCAGAAAGTTGCGTTGTGTATTTACATTTATTTATTAAATTTTTGCTCAACATCTGCCATGGTGAACACCACATTTCCCTGTTTACCACCACTCTGTTCTTACTTAATATTGGTTTTTACAACATCATCTTCCTTGGTAAAGAATAACCCCCTATCCCACCCTATTAGATTCCCCGGCTTACTCATACAATTGGGTCTGTGCCACAACTACTCTTATGATATCCTGGTAAACGGTGACCAACAACATAGCATACATTTACCCCAGACATTTACCATTCATACAGCCGAAACCATTCACCATAGCATCATTGGACATGACGCTGTCTTAAAGTTAAAACAATACTTCACATACCTGTTGATGCATGGAGACTTCCATTTAGCCAAATAAGAAATGCTTGTAGATGAGCCCAATGGAGGTCGAAGGTTAATCACTCCAAAGATAAACCAAAAGACAAAGTGAGAGAGAATGTTTCCAAAAAAAAAAAAAATAATTAGAGAAGGCTTCTAATAGTAAACATTCAACACTTGAAATAAGTAGCAAGAAGATAATGCACCTCACCCTCTAACCCTCTTAAAGCCTTAACACCAAGGATTAGATTAAAGAGAAGACTCAAATCACCACCCTCCTAAGAGAGAGAAAGATTTTGAGATGTTGAGGAAAATCAAGCTTCAAACTCTCATATTATTCATTCAATCTCATTTTTCATGGAGGTAATTGAATCCATAAATACCCAACGAGAGGGGGAATTAGCAGTACATTAGTGGGGCAAGTACTCTAATAGGAGGCTTGCAAAATATCAAAGGAAAATAAATCAAGATGCTTAAGATAATTACAATCACTATAAGCTGTATTTTTCAGGATTCATCCTCCTTCTTCTAAAGAGCAATGAGTAGGCTCTACTCCTCCCAACGAGGTGACGCCACTTGTCAACTCTTCTCTTGCGTGTGAAGAATCACTCCAAGCTAATTAATCTCTAAAATTACATCTTTAACCTCCTCAATTAAGCCCAAATTCAGAACCGTGCATTTTCTGGTCTTGGACCGACCCTTACTTGGTATTGGGACCATAACTTCCTCAATACTCAGATTTGGGTGCAATTCAAAACTCATTAGAAAGTAGACGTTTGGGGATTTCCATCAATATATGATTTACAGAAATTGGAGGTCATTTGCTTGGTTAAATTTGAGCTCGAAATGAAATAAAGTGTTTTGTCCAGAAATTAAAATGAGCTAATCAGGTAGTTTTGGGAGGAATAAGTGGTCAAACTCTTTCTTTAGCGCTACTATTGGCCTAACCACCTTTTTAACCCCACTTGGACCTTCTTAAGGTCCCGGGTCAATATTGACGTAGGGCAAAACTCATTCTGAGTGAATCACTCTGTATGGGAGTCTAAGACACCATCATGATCTTTATCACCCAAATAAAAAGGGCCTTTTTTTTTTTTAACTTGCTTATATGAAATTAAAGACTTGTTAACCAGAATAGTCTGGTTCAATGAAAGAAACAAACTATAGGGCTAGCACTCTGAAGATTATTTTCCATCATCAATAACTCTAAATTACGAAAAAGCATACGAAATATAGTTGCTGAATCTATTACCCATTAAAGAATTGTTGTCGAATGGTGTAAGCAGAGGTGCTTAATCACTTGGCTTCATGGAAATGAACTTTATTCAAAGAAGGCTGATTAAGAGGGGACTGTTTCAAGTTCAATAATAATTCAATAAAAGCAGAGGAAGTGTTGGAAAATTGTTAGGAAATTGAGCGACTTTAATTTGTAGAAGCGGTAGGATGAGACAGATAATCAGAAGTAAAACAAAGATAACAAGAACAATAAAGAACACAAACATTTACGTGGAAACCCAATGCGGGAAAAAAAAAAAACCACGGACGGCGACGAGCACAAACAATCCACTATGAGAAGGAGTGAGTACAATGCGATCACAATCATAACGAGTGTTTACATCTAGGAACCAAATTACAATCTCTCTTATAATCTCTCTCAAAACTCTCTCAACCTCTCTCACAAATCTAAGATAGAATACTCCATAACTATTTGTTATTGGTCTGGGATTCAGGGATGAGCATTAAAGCCTAGGTAAGACCCTTTATATAGGGTTTAGAGGTATAAGGATGCAAAAAACCCTAGGAGTAACCCTAGCCGCTAAGACGATGAAACCCTAGCCGCGACAGTCCGTAGCCCAAACTCTTTGAAATCTGTGGTGGATCTGCGGAGCTGATTTTGGGCCATTAAAACGAACGATCTCCACCTTGGACCAAAATTACCAACACTAACTCTCACACACCGTCATAGCACCCGAAAGGGTAATGCCCTGCAGGGCAGACCCCGAAGGGTATTTAAGCGATCTGAACGCCGGTTGAGTTCAAGTGATACTTGAACTTAGCTCTGGGAGATGACTTGTATTAACCTTTCTTTATAAAATCTATCGTAGTAGATGCCTACAAGACATAGAGACTTTCTTGTCTCAAACCCTTCAATAGAATTCGACTGCCCTTTGAAACCTTCAAAACTCCACCTTTAGTTGAATATTTGCACCCCTTGGATTCGCGGATGCCTAAAGAGATGAGGTTACGCTTCAAGCTAGGAACGTGATGAACATTCGATAAAGTCCTGACAACACCATCATGGGTCTTGATTTTAACAGTACCGATTCTAGTTACATTACATTAGGCATTATTGCCCATGTGAACAACAGTTGAGTCAACTGGATTATATGTTGAAAACCAATCATGATGAGGATACATATGATAGGTACACCCAAAATCAAGAATCCAATCAGAATCGCTCCCCCTTTCAGTAGAGGTAGCAAACAAAATGTCACCATCAGAATCAGATTCAGTAAACGAAGTTTCAGCAGACTCATGAGAATTATCTTTTTCTTTGTCCCTCTTATTTTGCAGTTGCCAATAGTTAGCAAAAAATATGACCCAATTTATCACAGTAATTGCAAGTCTTACCAGCATGAGGATTTTTAAGTTTAGAACGATTCTTACTCCTATTACTGTTCCCTCCCTTTTCAGTTGTTTTACCTCTTACTTCTAATCCCTCAGTAGAATCAGAATGAATGTCAGGATCAAACTTCTCCTTAGACAATAGGTTTGACTTAACATCCTCAAACAATAGAGTATCAGAATTACTATATAACATGA
The DNA here is from genome assembly GCA_029747015.1 of Carnegiea gigantea. Taxonomy (NCBI): domain Eukaryota; kingdom Viridiplantae; phylum Streptophyta; class Magnoliopsida; order Caryophyllales; family Cactaceae; genus Carnegiea; species Carnegiea gigantea. The sequence goes on from JAKOGI010000214.1 coordinate 27,259, forward strand.
TCTTCTTAAAGTGTTTATATGAAGGGGGTAGAGACACAACTAACAAAATAGCCTTATCCTCATCCTCAACTTTCACATCTAAACTTTCAAGGTCAACTACAATCGAATTGAAATCATTTAGATGTTTTTGAAAAGGAGTACCTTTTGTCATTCTGAAAGTGTGTAACACTTCCTTCAATCGGATCTCATTGACGAGCCTCTTCATCATGTAGAGTTCCTTCAATTGAACCCAAAGACCCACTGCAGTTATCTTATTAAATACCTCTCGTAAGACATGTGGTGCCAAGTACAACTGTATGGCAGAAAGTGCCTTTAACTCCAATTCCTCCCATTCATCATTCGTCAAAGAACCGTGCTTCTTCTTCTGCTGTTCCGCCCATTATTCATTTGTCATCGTATTGGGTTTCGTATAAAGTCTCGAAAAAACCTTCCACAATCCATGCTGAATGAGAACCGTTCTTATTTGCACCTTTCAGAGATTAAAACTAGTCTCCCCATCAAACTTCTAAATATCAACCTTCACGATTGAAGACATCCTAAACCATAGCTCTGATACCACTTGTTAGGAATTAGAGCAAACTAATAGCGGAAGCGTTTGGATGAATAATGATAATCAAAAATAAACACGATAACAAGAGCAATAAAGAATACAAAGATTTAGATGGAAACCCAATGCGGGAAAAAAATCACGGACGGTGACGAGCACAAACAATCCACTGTGAGAAGGAGTGAGTAAAATGCGATCGCAATCACATGGAATGATTCGATCAAGCAACTAGATTACAATCTCTCTTATAATCTCTCTCAAAACTCTCTCAACCTCTCTCGTAAATCTAAGATAGTGGAAACAGAATACTCTATAAGTATTTCTTGCTAGTTTGAGATTCAGGGATGAGTAGTAGAGCCTAGGCAAGACCCTTTATATAGGGTTTAGAGGTATAAGGATGCAAAAAACCCTAGGAGCAACCTTAGCCGCTAAGATGATGAAACCGTAGCCACCACGGTCTGTAGCCCAAACTCTTTGAAACTCATGGTAGATCTGCAGAGCTAATTTTGAGCCATTAAACCTAACATGAAGGTTTGGACATTTTTATAAACAAATTTGGTGAAGTGGATGAACGGGTGAAATGTTGAGTCCATTCGAATGTAAATAAAGCATGAGGATTTGATTATTATTATTATCAATGTGTCGGCCAAAGTTACTTGTATTCAAAAAAAAAAAAGTGAATAATATAGCCACTTACTTCCTATTTGATATTAAATGGAATGTGCTCTAGTGAATTAAGAACCTCGCATCCATCAATTATCGATTAAAGGTAAATAAGGTCTGCGCATCTATTTCAAAATTGGCGAAAAGGGGAGAATCCAATATATGCCTAAATCAAGTCTTGACCAAAACTACAGTGACTTGATTTCAATAAGGATACGTAGGAAGCTCGATATAAAATTTTCGGGTTTAGTCTAAATCGAGGTCCTCAAACGGGCTTAAACCGACACCCCTCTTCATGAAAAGTTAATTTTTTTCAAGTCGATTGCACTTTGCCTGCTTAAAACGATGAAAAACCAAGTCTTGCAAAATAGAAACCGACTCCCCCTCAAATTTTCAAGTCCAAGAAATGGACCAAAAACCATTATTTGTTGCCCCCTCTTTCACAAACGACCAAATTATAATTCTAAAATCCTTGGTTACACATTACGTAACCAAAAGAAAAAAAATCCAAAAACTAAGCTGCTCAAAAAAATCATATCTTTCCCATTTTCAGAGTTCACCAAAATGGACAAAACCCGAGCCAAATATACAAACAAGCTCACCAAATTTCCCCCAGGATGCAAGCCTAAAAAAGTAATTTTTGGTCCAAAAGCTATGTTAAGAGTACGTAGGAAACCCACAAATAAATTTCGAGTGCAACCGCAAGTTAAAGATATTAATGGACAGACCCTAATCAAGGCTAAGTCGGTAAACAAAAATCGTGAACTGGCTAAAAATGCAACTTAGCCATAAGTTAAAAAAATCCAAATATCAAAATTAAATTAGAATTATGGTCATTTTTTTAGGCCAACATAAATAATTAAAATCACATCAAATGGTTATTAACTTAACCAAAATAAAAGATAATTTAAATAAAATAAAATTTTAAAGAACTACGGCCGGTTTGATCCTCTATAAAAGAGGTACGTAGGCAGCTCATAACAAAAAGTGAGTGCAACCTAAATTCCAAATCAAATAAAATTACTTGTTTCATAGCCTATGCATGAAGAATGTGTACGTATGGTACCCTTCCTAGAAGGTACCTATACAACCACTATCTAATGTAATAAAGTTTTGGATACTGATAATTCAATATTAAAAACAAGTTAATTGTTGACCTAAATGATATATGCAAGATGAAACCGAGAAAGAAAATAAAACAGAATGAATCAGAATCAAAAGGTAGTCTCCCGAGAAGAGACGTAATTAAGGAGGTATATCCTCTTGAATAGGGTCGTATTCAAAATAAACCGATGTATATTTTTGGATGTCAGAAAGTTGTGTTGTGTATTTACATTTATTTATTAAATTTTTGCTCAACATCTGCCATGGTGAACACCACATTTCCCTGTTTACCACTACTCTGTTCTTACTTAATGTTGGTTTTTACAACATCATCTTCCTTGGTAAAGAATAACCCCCTATCCCACCCTATTACATTCCCCCGCTTACTCATACAATTGGGTCTGTGCCACAACTACTCTTATGATATCCTAGTAAACGGTGACCAACAACATAGCATACATTTACCCCAGACATTTACCATTCATACAGCCGAAACCATTCACCATAGCATCATTGGACATGACGCTGTCTTAAAGTTAAAACAATACTTCACATACCTGTTGATGCATGGAGACTTCCATTTAGCCAAATAAGAAATGCTTGTAGATGAGCCCAATGGAGGTTGAAGGTTAATCACTCCAAAGATAAACCAAAAGACAAAGTGAGAGAGAATGTTTTAAAAAAAAAAATAATTAGAGAAGGCTTCTAATAGTAAACATTCAACACTTGAAATAAGTAGCAAGAAGATAATGCACCTCACCCTCTAACCCTCTTAAAGCCTTAACACCAAGGATTAGATTAAAGAGAAGACTCAAATCACCACCCTCCTAAGAGAGAGAAAGATTTTGAGATGTTGAGGAAAATCAAGCTTCAAACTCTCATATTATTCATTCAATCTCATTTTTCATGGAGGTAATTGAATCCATAAATACCCAACGAGAGGGGGAATTAGCAGTACATTAGTGGGGCAAGTACTCTAATAGGAGGCTTGCAAAATATCAAAGGAAAATAAATCAAGATGCTTAAGATAATTACAATCACTATAAGCTGTATTTTTCAGGATTCATCCTCCTTCTTCTAAAGAGCAATGAGTAGGCTCTACTCCTCCCAACGAGGTGACGCCACTTGTCAACTCTTCTCTTGCGTGTGAAGAATCACTCCAAGCTAATTAATCTCTAAAATTACATCTTTAACCTCCTCAATTAAGCCCAAATTCAGAACCGTGCATTTTCTGGTCTTGGACCGACCCTTACTTGGTATTGGGACCATAACTTCCTCAATACTCAGATTTGGGTGCAATTCAAAACTCATTAGAAAGTAGACGTTTGGGGCTTTCCATCAATATATGATTTACAGAAATTGGAGCTCATTTGCTTGGTTAAATTTGAGCTCGAAATGAAATAAAGTGTTCTGTCCATAAATTAAAATGAGCTAATGAGGTAGTTTTGGGAGGAATAAGTGATCAAACTCTTTATTTAGCGCTACTATTGGCCCAACCACCTTTCTAACCCCAGTTGGACCTTCTTAAGGTCCCGGGTCAATATTGATGTAGGGGGACCTAGTACTTGACCTAGGGTCAATATTGGGCCGACTTGGTTGATGACCCTCACTAGTGAGAGGAGGCTCAAGTTCGGGAGTTGCTCCACATCACTTGTCGTCTACTACTCTGTTGATAATCGTCTACCCACGTCAGATGATCCAACCCTTCCCTGTCTGCATTCATGGCTGATCTCCGTCATCAGCTATCCACCATCACCAAACACTCCAAGCTCAAGACTAGCCTCCCTCTGCAATTTCTCCGACCTATAGCTACGTACCTTACCTCACTCACTTCTTCTCCCACAATTACGCTTCATTGAAGAAATTTGGGTAAGACTTCTCTCAATTTTGAAGCACAATTGTTTACTACCACACACTTTTAGGAGTAGATTCAGCTATTGAGAGAGAGTAAGAGAGAGAGAGGGAGAAAGCACATCTATGTACTGTGCACAAACCCTCGATTTGGACCATGGTTGAAGAAGGCCACTGATTTTGCTTTCACTATTTGTTGGAGAGAAAGTGACAACTATCAGATAGAGAGAGATAGAGTAATTACTCATTAAGAGTATTTTGATCATTCAACGTACTTTTACTTTTTTACTCACTTATCCTTTCCTCTAAAAGTAACATTCATCTATTGAAAAAAATAGGTCAGTTACTAACTTGTCAAGGCACGACCCCCTGTAAATTCGTTCCCCTAAAAACAAAAAAAAAACAAAAAAAACCCCAAGGACAAGGCTGCCTAATGCCTACAGGGCTACAACCCACTTGGTCCAGCTTTCACAGAACAGGAACATTCTTGTCAACAACTACGGATTAACAAAAGAAAACTCGCGGGGATAAAAAAGAAAAAAAAAAAAAGGGAGAGAGAGAGAGAGAGAGTTGTGTTTGTGTAGATGGCGACGGAGCTCGTCAACCGATCTTTGATTTTTTTCCCAAGTGTCCTCCCAATCTACGCCGTCTCTTCTCAGGTAAATGCCCCACCATCTCTTTCGATTTACTTCACTATATTTAGAGCAATTGCCGTGATCAGATCATCAGAATGTTGATGTATATGTTGTAATGGACAATACCCAAAATCACTTTCCTCTTTTATGATTGATGGGTCTTACTTGGTCGGATATGATTAATGATAAAATGGGAATGTTCGGAGGATTTATGGGATTTATGGGTGGGAAATTGGGTGGAAGATGAGATGAACTTTCCACTAATCAGCAGTTTAGTCGTTCTCTATTAAGTTATTAGAGAAATGCCGAGTCTTTTGAGAAACTACGTTTGGTGTCATTTTAGAGTTGTGACTGGAAACATGCACTTGGTTTTGCCTTTGTTTGAGTAGACATTTTTACTTTGAATTTTTCATATGCAGTGTTCTTATTGAGCTGGGTTTGTTTAATGTTTGCCAATTTCAGGGGAGGAGTTAAGAAGTTAGAGATTGGTCATGTCTGTTGATTTCATCGAGAAGCAATGGGGTTGCGGAAAGTCACATGCTGTAAAATTGCAAAGAATGGGCTCCATGGTTTGCGACATGGGAGACCCTTGCTTTCATCAATCATCTTTAAAGGTTGTGGTGTAAGCACTTATAAGCAGCTTCAGACCCCTCCCCTCTTGATGTTGTGGAAATCTTTCTTAGTTGCATCTGAACATAAATTACTATATTTAATTGGGCAGTTTGCGTGGCCAACTGGGATAATCATTTTTTTTTGGGGGGGGGGGCGCAAGTAATCAAGAGGTATGTTAAAAAGGACACCAAGGGGATGTCACCCATTTACAGAAGGGGCAAATACAAAAACATTATACCCTTAAGCTCTCATCCATAATACGATCGACAAAAGCCAAAAAATTTAAATTTGTGTTGCCACTAAGCCCGACACTCCAATTATACAACAACCTCAAAAAATAGAGCTTAAAGTCTGGAAACGACAAGACTTTGTCGTAAAAGATACGACGATTTGTCTCCTTCCACGTAGCCCACCAAATAGCCAAAGGAACCATGTTCCAAACTCCAAGGACCCAACTCTTCTTCATCTTTCTCCTCCAAGCTACTACTACATCTCTTACATTAGAAGGTTGAACCCAACTAATCCCCGTAAGAGAGAGAGCTAAATCCCAAAGCGAGAAAACCCACCGATAATGTACAAAGAGATGATCCACAGTTTCTTCCTCCTCCAAACACATAGAACATTCACTTGGACCTCTAAAATCATGTTACAGTCTGTACATTACCATGTCATAGCACCCATCCAGCAGTTATTTCGGTTATCCCAGTGATGATGTGTCTCAGGCTAAGTGCATAGTCTGGCCTTTGCTGCTTTAGATAGAATGTTTCCATAAGGCACCTGATTTTATTCATTGCATGTTCTGATTTTTAGTCATGGACGATGAACCAAGAATATACCTGCTGTTTTAAATTGGTTCTTTCTGCAGTGCCCTTGATTGGAAAGCTTTCACGATGTGTTACTTTTGTAGTCATGAGTAATGAACTGAGAAACCATGCCTGCTTGTAGAGAGTTTTTTTTTTTTGGGGGGGGGGGGTTTATGGGTTTTGATAAGGGCTTGTAGGGAGGTTGTTTCCATAGTATCCTTAATTGGAATGATATTGATCACCATGCTGTGCGTTATGGTTCGTATTCATACTTAATTACCCTAGATGTGTAACTATTTGATGTAGGATACTCTAAAAGCAATTCTTACAAAGGAAACAATTGATGTAGGACGCTCTAAGATCAATTCTTACAGCGGGGGAAATTCACACTCAAACAAGTGAACAGTCACAAATAATTCTTAATTCAATTTAATTCATTTAAGTCTGATTTCTAATGCATAATAGGGAGTTTAAATAGAGAAGAGACCTAAAACAATAAGGAAATTAAAAGATAAAGAAGATCACAAAGATATTATTTTCTATTCAAGATAATAATTAAAAGATAAGTTATTCCTAAAAGATAAACTATTAAGATAATAAAATATCAAATACTTCACGCATGGAAATATTAAGATATATTCATATCTCCTTATCCCTATATCCTTATCCCACATCATTCTCCCCCGGTTGGAAAAAACTCATCCTTGAGTTTTGCCATGAAAAGGGGCCGGAGAAGAATATGAAAAAAATGATTTAATGTCCTTGCACTTTACTAAAACTCTAGCCTTAGATTCTTCTCCATCATTAAGTACCATGCCAACAATGGGTGTAGAGTGTTTTTCTCGAAAAAGTAATTAGGGATAAAAAATTCAGCATATTCAGCATGTATGCCAACTACTTGGTCCACCTTGGATTCTCTTTGCTTGTGGTCAAATTCTTGAATGTCTAATGAAAATTCATGAGGGATTGGAAAACTTGTTTTCTGATCTCTTTGACTCTTCATACACTTGTACTGGTACTTGCACGTCCTCTATATCAGTTTCCTTAGCAAAAGTTTCGATATTGTCATTGGACATGAACTTTTCCTCATTGTGCACTTCATTTACATATGATTGGCTGTCACAACTTCAACTTCTTGATTCATAGAATCAAGGAAGTCGTTGTTTATATCACTTGACCTGCTGATATCTGAAACTTGATGAGGCTCTTGTACTTGGTCATCTCCTTTCATATACTCATCATCAAGAGTCTCCTCTTTCTTGTCCTCAATGATAAATCCCCTATCGTGCGCATCATAACAGAATTTTGTCTCATTCGGATAAGAAATTGGTTGCATCTAGGACGACCTTAGGGATGAAACTCTATAATTTCCGGCAGAATGTTGCCAAGGTATTACAGGAGCTCTAGGATGTTCATAATCCAGTTTGTAGCTAGGAATATACAGCCTAAAACTGCAAATGAACTCACTAGCAAAATAAAGATCCAACTCACTGCAATCTTCATAAACTTGACACCCTTGAAGCGTGCAAAAGGCGTTCACAACATCTCTTAGGGAATGAAAATTCACTCCAGCATAAAAATCGGCCATTGTCCGAAATCTATGTTTTCTACATCCCCATAAGGAGAGAAAACTTGAAACAAGGCATTCGTTGTAACAGACCATGCCTTGTTATGCATGATCATGAAAAGTGCATGATGGTGTTTGTGACACCAAGTCATGGTCGCCATAGGCTGATCCGAACAACATCAAACAAATAATCTAGAAGATGGAGCTATGTCACAGTATACTTTGCTGCCCCAGTTTTCCCCCCCTTTTCTTGGCTGTCTTGCTAAATATGAGAACAGGGATCAAAAAGAAGAATTGGCAGCGGCTTGAATTGAGGCTCTGATACCCATATCTCCTTATTCCTCTATTCTTATCCTGCATCACTATTTTTTTTTTGGTTTCCATTTTTTTTTTCTGTGAAAGAACCATGCTTTGTGATGGCTACTTGGTCTAGTGCCATTGATAGTCTAGAGATCTCACAAGCATGCCGCTTGAAGCCAATTGCTGTACCCATGTATAATTCTTGCAAAATGATGTATTGATATTATGTAATTTCTTATACATCTTCAGCATAGTTAACTTGTAAGTTATGATCTTATTTGATTTCTGCCAGCTTGAGGGCCATGTTGGCTTTGCATGTGCATAATAGCTTCTTTTCAATGTAAGAAGAAATGTGTGAATCAAGTTTGTTCTTTTTTACTTTTTTAATAATGAGTAACTAAACAACATATTTTATAAAGACACCAAGGGAATGGCCCAATGTACGAAAAGGGCAATTATGGAAATCATGATGCCCTCAAACTCGCGTGCATGAACCGTCCACAAAACCCAAGAAGTCAAATTTCTTACATAATTGAGCACTAGAATCCAAATATATAAAGTTCTCAAAACATAGAGTTTGAATTCCAAATAGGGCATACTCTTTCCCTAAAAGATCCTTTGATTCCTTTCTGTCTAAATAGCAAAATAGACAAAGGAATCATATTCCAAACTCCAAATACCCAACTCTTCTTTCTTCTCTTCTTGGCCACGAACACATCTTTGACGTTCAATGGTTGAGTCCTTCAAACTTCCATCAAAGGGAATGACAAATCCGAGAGTGAAGCAGCCCACCAGCGAATGCAATGTACAAGGATGTGATTGATTAATTCTTTCTCCTCAAGCCCACATTGATTAGCTAAGGTCAAATGAATCTTCTTCCTTTGTCCTCTATGGGAATCTTTCCTTTAGGGGGTGCCAAAGTAGAAAAAACTAGACATGATCAGAGTTTTACACTTTAGAATGGAATTTGTTAAATTGCTGCTGGAAATTTGTGCTGTGAGACAGTATATGGGGAAGACAAAGGCAATAAAGGATGCGATCAATGGTATAATTTCCTCTGAAGAAACAGGCAAATTTATTTAGGTTGCTTTATGGGGCGATATAGATGGAGTATAAGGATAAAACGGTCACAGAAACTGTCACAAGTTCAAGCCTCAGACTTAGCAGCAATTTCTGTGAAGTGTTCACTTCAGGAATTCAGCACATGAGCACATGAGTCATTCCAGAAATTATTGGAAAGAGAAGACTGAAAAGACTGAATAGCCAGCAACTTCCTTCATCTATCATTGATCTTTCCACTCTCGCGAAAATGTTCATGTGAGCTTAACTAATTGATATATTCCCTTATACCTGTATTAGATAACTAGTTTTTTGGTCGTAAAATTAAAGGATAGTGAAGACATATGAGAAATTAATAGTTGAAATTTTAATAATGCCCCCACCCCGGTTCTATTCTGTTAATGAAGGGCATTTATTGTCATTAAGGGAGAAAGGGGACCTTCAAAATTTACAAGTTGATGGAGGGAGTGTTAGACTGTTTGAGGTGACCTAGATTCCCTTGTCTTTCATCTTTTTCCCATAGTCAGGCCTGGTTTTTTATATGAACCAATATTTGGTTCTAGGTGCACAAACAGCCATTAGCTGTCCAAGTGATATTATGAACTAAAGGTGGATTGAATCCCTGCATTGTACCTTGCCTTAACTAGAATTATGGAGCATAATATCATTTTAAGGATAAAGGAAAAGATTAATTAGTGATGATATGTTTTGATCCAACTTTTCTTGTTTAAAGTCCATTGGGGAACTTGCATGCTGAGTTTGATAGGAGTTTCCAAAATACTCAGATCTGAGACCTTTCCTGTATTGCTGGCTACTTTCATCTATCCACTAGCAGTCTTTCTTTGTTTTAAACAATTGTAGTTGCTGCATAGTCCATCTGGATCCTTTCGTTGATTATTTTTGGGTTGTCCTATATCTATGGCGTTACCTTTTCCTGGGAAAGGAGAACAATACTAGCAGGTTATTATAAATATTCAATGTAAAATGCATCTAGATGTTTCAAATTTCCTGAATATGGATTTGGGCAACTAATTTGGAACTATTTGCTGTTTCTTTGGAGTTTCTTTTTTAACCCCCCTCTTTTCCATTTCTTCTGCTGATTGGAGCCTGCTTACCAACAGAGCAAAATAAAATACCAGACAATGAGAAAGAGAACCAGTTAAACTCAATTGCTGGTTTCTTGGAAATGAGGGTGTCCTGTTGATCATACATAATCATTCGCCTATCACTGAAGCCTGATAGGTTTCATCATTCTATTTGTCTGACATTGCAGGCAACCAGAATGCTGAAGCCAGACAAATGGCACTCAGTATTTGATAGTGATGGCAAAGCTGTTGGTTTTCAGAAAGCACTAAAATATATCATCCTGGGGGTGCGTCTTACTACTTTGTTCCTATTTCCCTTTTCTGGTAAAGCGTTCAAACATTGGGTTATTTGTTGCTAGATAATACATATACATGTTTGCTCCTTTTAGTACGCTGACATGGTATATCTGTGTACTGTGTACTTTTATAGTATATAAATTTGTCCCTCTCAATATATGGTGGATTAAGTTTACATGATGTATCCCTTCTGTTTGAGTTGCCAGGCATGCTTATATCTTTAGTTGTTCTTCTTCTTATTATTATTCCTTTTCGTTTTTGGTGGTGGTTTTTTTTTTTGGGGGGGGGGGGGGTTATTATATTGGCGGCAGCCTGTCGAGTTTTAGGATCCCATTCCATGGAGTAATCACTTGTCAGAATCTTATCCATCCTCTTTAGCTCCCAAGTTCATGTCATCCCATGATGTAGATTCCTTGCTTTTACAATATGTAATTGACAATTTTGGGTTCCCATGTCTCTTACTTCATTCACATGCAGTCTTCAGTCATGAACTTTCTGGAACTTATGTGGCAACCACAGCTCTTACAGCAGTTTAACACTATTTCTGATTTATGATTTCTAAGAGATGACTGTTATTTTTTGGTTTATCTCTTTGTTGGAACGTAACATTGACATATTCTTAGATCATGTTAATTTTTAAGATAAGAGTTCCATTTTAGTGTGCCATGATTACTATTCAACCTTTTCACACAGATTATGCTCAGTATTTTGCTTTAAAGTAACTGTAATTGTTTTGATTGGCAAATGTCAATCGTTGGAGTTAATGACCTAGTCATCCTTCCTGCCTTGTGCATGTAGATCATGCTGCAGATTATAAATAAGTACTCAGTGGCGGATCTAGAAAATTTGTCTATGTGTGTCTACTTTTGAGTTTTTCTCGAATTTTATAAGGGCAAAAATTTTGTGGGTGTCACCTTCAACAATTTAACGGACAGTGCCCCTGCCAACATGTATCCGCTACTGTAAGTACTATTCAGAGCTGTGTATGCAAGTTCTGTCAAGCGTATTGTGATTGACTTGGCCCCTTAATTTTCTATTAGTCAGGTGATTCAGTTTCAGAAGTAAACCAGATATATTGCGCAATGTAGGTCACATTTAACTTAGAAGGCCAAAAATGATAATGCTCTAATAGCCTTGTCTAAGTGTGTTCTAATTTTTGCAATTTGACTATTGTAGCTTTCTGTGGAACTCAACTCTCTGTCTTGCCGTGCATGTGTGCAACATGTCTAATTTCTGTACCAACTACCCCATGGTCGGATTTGGCTTTTGTAAAGTTTCTTAGGTTTGTTATGGAGTCCCCTCTGAGTGGTTTGGCAAAGAGAAGTAATCTTTAGTTTACTGTTTTATCTATTTGCGTATATTTTCCTTTGTTTTGAATGTATTTTCTTTATGCCTGTTGTGTTACCTTTTTTCCAGTATTTTCTGGGTTTCATGTAGCTTATGTCATTTAGAAAAAGTCAAATATTTTAGCTTAACTAACATATGGGGCTTCCATTATAGGGTGTGGATCCCCTCTATAGATCGGAAGTATGGGAATTTTCTTCTTGGCTGTTATGAATTGGCAGTAACCACAGAGTATCGGAAACTGTTAAGAGCAGCTCGGGTTTAAACTTTTCACTCTTTTTTTTTTTTTTTCAGGATTTATTGTCAATGTTTCTTGCTGCATATCCTTTTGTTGGCACCTTCTAAATTTCATGTGAGTTATCTGAAGAAAGTGTTGATGTCTTCTAGTTTAGTATTTTCCTGGATTCAGATAAAATCCTTTATGTTTTTCTTTTTCTGGCCCATGTTTCAATCGATAAGGAGCAGTTTATCCCAATTTCCTGCATCATATGGTCTAGATAAGGGAATAAAATCTCTGTTGAAATCTAGTATGTGCTCGCAAACATTTTGGTTGTTTGGAATAAAACGGGGCATACAGATCTGTAAGAAAAAAGTGGTTGATAATAGGATTTCTACTCTGGATTGATAGATTATCAAGGGCTTTAAACCAAATTCACGATGCTGTAGTTTCCTCTTTTCCTTATGGTATCGTTTGGGAGTTAGAGGCTTAGAGCCTTCCTTTTATACTCCTTGAAAATCTTATGGGGATCATGGAAAATTGGTTAAAAAGGACGACTTTCATGAATGGAGAGATATTAACTTTGAATGAGGCACTGGCAAGCTAAATGCCAGAGAAATTCATTATGATCTAGATGATAGGGTTAGTCTGCAAGAAACTTTCTGAAAAGAAATATTGTTCTGTGCTGTTTTCAGCTTGTAATATTTCTTAGGTTAGTCTATGGTATGAAAATGCATTTTGCCTTCTGTTTCCGATCAGTTGATATTGAACCTGTTGATGTGGATTGGCCTTGGTCCTGATTTTGCTTTTTGGGTAGGGGGGGGGGGGAGAAGTTGGGACTAAGAATAGGATCTTCTGTGGACCACATAAGATTCTTATATGCTTTTGTGGACGTTTTCAAATTGAGTAGTCTTATTGAGCCTTCTCTGATGATGGCAATCATTGTTGTCAGTATTCCTTAAGGGTCACATGCATAGCTGGCAGGATGGAAATCCTCTTACAATGCTAGTCCAATGTGAATATATGGCGATGTGAAAGGCTTATTTTTTGGAGCTATAATTGACTTTTAATGATATAATCTCAGAATTGATATACATTTGGCAATTATTTTTATAGCATCTGTTTTTAATGTTTATGGGCCTTCTTTCTTCTCCTTGTAGTAATACCAGACAAGACCAGTATCTGATTTAAACTTTTTTAAAGAATCAGGAGATTTTTATTCTTCATGAATTTATATTGTGTCCAAGACCCCCCACTGGTGGGACTCACCCTGGGTGGTGGTAGTATTTGTTGAATTAGTGCTGTGTCTTTCATAGATGGTATATTATAAAGTTAGGATGTCTACCTGGCATCTCTATTCTTATGTTGTCAATGTATGTATCTTTTCCTGTGTTAACCCCCCCCCCCCAAAAAAGGAACTGGAAAAAGAAAATGAAATGAAATCAGTACAAGAATTTGCGGACATCTTAGCATTTCTTGATGTGAGGTAAATAACTCTATCTGTATGGGTTTAAAATATATCGTGCAGGGAACGATATGAAGAACTGTTGAAAGAATGTCAAAAAATGCATTCAAGCATAGGAACTGGTTCACTTGCTTATGTTGTTGGTTCTAAAATTATGGATGTACGGACATATTGCAAAGACAGCGGGAGTCAAGAGGCTGAAGATGAAGGCAGGCAAGCCTTAGGGGATGGTAATAATATTAACAAACTTAATGGTTACTGTAATAGGAATAATAACCGTGCAGATACAACATACACATGCCAAAGGGAAAGTTTTAGTGATTCTTCTGACATTAGTGTAAGAGAAAGCATCGATAGTGCTGCTTATGACTCATCTGGGCTTGTGCCTAGCCCTTCCAAAAGCAATTGTAGTTCCTTGAGACGAAGGAAGCAAGCCCATGTACCTCAATTTCCAGGAGATGAGTTTTTTGATTTCCCTGCTCTGCCTCTTACAAATTTGTTTGAGAAGAGTGAAGGTGAAGAGGTAAGGCAATCACACAAAGATGGATATTCTACACAGCAATCACACAAAGATGGATATTCTACCCAATGGAAATCAAGACTTGATGAGGGGAGCATGCACAGCTTCCAGATTGGTAATAATGAAGAGTTAATTATTGAATCACATGGTTCGCCATCTGAAAGTGTCCGACACTTTATCAGTTCTGAAATTGAGACAGCTAATGGCTATGTTCGTAAACATCATGAACAATCATTGCAAAGTTCTGATATTCTCAATTACAAGAACAAAGTGCTTAACAGACTGAGAATATCTGATGTACCAGAAACAGCTGAGCCATATTCAAGCAATTGCCGAGGAGATGGCCCTAGTGAAGATAAAGTATCTGAATGGCTCTGGACTCTGCATCGAATAGGTGATAGAAACATAAATGTCATGTTCTCTTTTTTCTAGTCCCTTAATTGTCCTTTACTAAGTGGACCATGTTTGTCTCCAGTGGTCGATGTGGTTAGAACTGATAGTCATCTAGAGTTCTATGAAGATCCAAAAAATTTGGCGAGGATGTCGGATATTCTTGCTGTTTATGCATGGGTTGATCCGGAGACAGGGTACTGCCAAGGTTCTTGGATTTTCCTCAACTGTTCTCTCTTTTGATGCTCATTTGTCTCCTTTTTTGTTCAGAAAAGTGAATGACTCTTATTATGTTAATCTTTCTTAACCCCCCCCCAACCCAAAAAAAAAAAAAAAAAGAATATTGATGTGTTCAATGTGAATTTATGTTTCAGGTATGAGTGACCTTCTGTCTCCATTTGTTGTTATCTTTGAAAATGATGCTGATGCATTTTGGTGCTTTGAGATGCTTCTTCGAAGAACGGTTTGAACTTAAAGCTTCAAATTTCCTTTTGTCTTGATTATTAGCATACTGTTCATCTGACCTGTGGACCTCGTACCTGTTCAGCGTGAAAACTTTCGGATGGAGGGACAGACCGGAGTGATGAAGCAGTTACAAACACTGTGGCACATATTACAAGTTACTGACCGGGAAATGTTTTCACACTTGTCCCACATAGGTGCTGAAAGCCTTATCTTTGCTTTCCGGATGCTGCTGGTTCTCTTTCGCAGGGAATTATCATTTAATGAAGTCCTTTGCATGTGGGAGGTTTGTTCTCTCAAACTCTGCCCATGGTCCTTGTTGGAACAGAACTTATCTTGCCATCATGTACCAGTAGGCGATATGATATGAATGCTACTGATTTTCTAATGCTAAATTTCTTGTAGCCTTGGACCTTTTTGACCCTACATCTGTGGACGTCTGGGATTCGACTTGATTCTCCTGGACCTTTGTACTTCCTAATTGGTGTTGTTCTTTATGCCCCTAGAAAATGACCTAAAATATGCAATTATGCTATTTAATGAGGTCAAACTGAGATGCTAGTTTGAGTTGATTTGGTGAATGATGATAGTTGATCCATCAATTGTCTTAGTCTGCATGGTTGGATTGGACTGACTGCTGCAAAAGAATGTGTCAATCTTGATATTTGCCTGTATGTCATGAAGCTGTTGATGCAAATATGTTTGTAGTATTGAATGTACCCGGGGATGTTTTGTTTTGTACAATGGCCAAAAAAAGGGGAAAAAATGTGCATGGCAGAAGGTTGAAGAATAGTAATCCTTATGTACAAGAGGCTGTCAATCCTTGCAATTTGTCGCAATGGTCATCTTATCGTATCTGCACTTAATATTGGACAGCTTGACTACGTTGGAGTAGGATTTTTTATTGTCTACTATGAAAAAAAACGTGCATTGAGGAGAAGAATCTGTATTTTCTCATAACTATCAGTATCTTCTCTTACATGTTTTTTTCTTTCTTTTCCTCAAGTCAGAATGTAGAGTACATATTTTGCATGTGTTCTCAGTTTTGTCAAACATAACCATCACTGCAGATGATGTGGGCAGCTGATTTTGATGAGTCCCTGTCTTGGAATCTAGCACAAAACTGTCTTGAGCCATTGGTGCTGCCACTTCTGTATGACTTAGGCGCTGATGGTGGTGAGGAAAGAAACGACACAGATGAGGGAAACACAGAGGGTGGCTCACATCCAAAACATGCAAATGTTGAACCTGTCAGCCCACATGAGGCCATGATGAAGTCATTAAGGTCCAACCACTCATTTTGTGGATTAACTAGGTCCTTTTTGTTATGGAACGGTCACATGCATGTACACTCTGGGTCCTCAGCATCAAGGAGTAAGGAAGATGAACTACCTGTTTTCTGCGTTGCTGCAATTCTAATCTTAAACCGTCACAAGATCATCAATGGAACTCATTCAATTGATGATCTAATAAAGGTGATTAGTCATTCCTATATCTTAATTCTTCATTTTAGTTACTCTAGAGTATAGAAAATGATCTTGCTGGTTACTTTTTGTGTCTCCAACTCCTGGAATTATAACTTCTCAATTAACAAGTCAGTGTTTGAAGGAAGTAGGGAGAAAGATTGAATCATATTACTTTTGTTGAGTTCTAAGGAGCCAATCTGATTTCTCTCAGAGAATGATCAAAACATGCTTAAGTAAAAGTTTGTCTGATTAGTGTCATTGAACATGAATTAATGGAAAAAGGGGGTTTGGTTCTTTGGTCAAATAATTCATTCTATGATCAACTCAAAGTAAATTTAAACCTAGTCTAAGGAATGGATTGGGAGTTCTATGTGATGAAGATCACAATTAGACTAAAGGGAAAATGTTGCCATATAGTGGTTACACTAGCCTTATTGTATGGCCAGAATGTTGGCGATTAAAAAGACTCAAATTCAAAAGATGATATTTGCAAGAGATGAGGATAATTCGCTGGATTTATGGCTATTCTAGATTGGATAAGATAAGAAAAGAAGTGACTAGAGAAAAGGTAGGAATGCCACAATAGAGGTGAAGATGTGGGGAGTAAAACTTAAAATGGTTTGAACACACTAAGATTATAGATGCATCAATGAGGAGATGGCCAAGGAAGGATAATGAGATTATCACGTTAGATTGGTCTATTTGCAACTTAAGAAGGATGTGGCTGATAGGATTTCCTATAACTCTAAGGCTTAGACATACCTTAGATGGGGGACTGCCCCTTTAAGCTGCCCTGTTCTTTCTTTTATGGAGTATTATGAACAAATAGATATTTGAGGGCGAAGTGATGTTTAAGTAGGAGTTTGGAATTTAGATTTGATTTTGAGGGGATGTGTGGAAATGAGGATGAGAGGCACCCTTTTTATAGTAAAATTCCTGGAAGCCAAAAAGCTACACATAATAATGGAATTAAAACTGCCAGTAAGTCGAAAAGTTACAAGAAAACAAATAGCCTTGCGGGAAACGAAGACACCACGAACCGTGGCATCCACCACGAGCAGACCGTGGTCAGCTCTAGCATCCTATAAAAGTAATATTACTTTATTTGTTGAGAACTTTTTCCCCCCCTGGGGCGGGGGTTGATAGGGAAAAAGTAATATTATAAATGGGTGTTAAAATAATGGATGCCCAACTAACATCCTATAAAAGATTATATACATCCAAAATACAAACTATCCACACACTCAATCACATCAGAAGAGGATAAGCAGATCTTCTCGTTATACCAAAAATAAATTGGCTTGATGAAATTGTCTTTTAAGCGCCCAAGAGGAATTTTAACTCCATCGAAAATTCTTTGATTTCTTTCTCTCGAAATACTCCAAAATATCACGAGGTATATCCATGACCTTCTTCTTCACTTCCTTATAGAAGAAACCCTCCCAAGCCAGGAGATGGTTCCTAATGGACTTAGAAGTGACCCAAAATATGCCCAAGAAACTAATGCAAGTCCCCAAAGAGTCGTAGCAAAGCGATAATGAAACAACAAGTGATATGTGGATTCAGAGTCTTTGCGCATAAAGCATCTATTCACAAGGATCTTTCCCCTTTTGGCAAATAGCACGGCAATATATTTCCATGCATTGCTCCTAAATAAAAAAAGAAACCTTTTAAATGGGACCAAAGACTTCTAAGTGAGCTTACAATGGAATCCCCCATCGTAAAGAGTATGTAGGCATGGCAAACTCAATTGCAGGAGCTTCACATAATAAGATTTTTTTTTTTTTTTTTTGGGGTAGGTAATCAAAGATATGTATTAAAAGGACACCAAGGGGATGTCACCTATGTACAAAAGGGGCACTATAAAAACATTATGCCCTTAAGCTCTTATCCATTATGCAATCGATAAAAGCAAAAAAATTTAACTGTTTGTTACCACTAAGCTCCACACTTCAACTATACAACCACCTCAAAAAATAGAGCATGAAATCTTGAAATGACAAGATTTTGTCCTCGAAAATACGGCGATTCCTCTCTTTTCAAGTAGCCTACCAAATAGCCAAAGGAATCATGTTCCAAACTCCAAGGACCCAGCTTTTCTTCATCCTTCTCCTTCAAGCCACCACCACATCTCTCACATTAAAAGGTTGAACTCAACTAATCCCCATAAGCGAGAGAGATAAATCCCAAAGTGAAGATACCCACCGACAATGTACCAGAAGATGATCCACAGTTTCTTCCTCCTCCAAACACATGGAGCATCTATTTGGACCTCTAAAATTTCTTTTCTTAAGCATGTCGTCCATGGAAATCTTGCTTAAGGTGGCTGCCCAAGCAAAGAAACATACTTTTGTGGGAGCTTTAGACTTCCAAATAGACTTGGCAGGAAAATCACAACCGTCCAAGTCTTCAAATTGTGTGGAACAAAAGCTCTTAACAGTAAAGGAACCCTTAAAGTTAAGTGGCCACACAATCTCATTATTACCTTGGGACAGAACCTTTTTGTCAGCAAGTACGGCTAACAAATTACAAACACTATCCTCTTCCCAATCATTAAGGCTCCTTACAAAAGTCAAATCCCAATGGCTCACGTCACCATTCCAAGAAACAACTTGTTTAACCGTGGCGTACTTTAGACGAGCCATCCTAAAGAGATCGGAAAAAAGATTTTTTAAAGGGCGATCCCCACACCAAACATCGTGCCAAAATAATACCCTTGATCCATCCCTCACCTCAAAATGCACTAAAGATTTGAAACGCTCGAGACCTGCTAAGATAGATTTTCAACAACTAACCCCGTGAGGATAAGGATTTTTTTTACTCCTCCAACCCAACTCGTCTATCCCATATTTTGCCTTGATCACATTTTTTTCATATAGCACTATCCTCTATTGCAAACCTCCACAGCCAGTTGGTCTTCAACGCTTCATTCATATCACGAAAAGGTCTTATGGCAAGTCATCCCCGCTGTTTAGGACGACATACCTCATTCCAGTTGACCCAGTGGAGACCGTTACCATTTTCGTTGGAATTTTTCGTTGGAATTCCAAAGAAAATCTCTTATGATTTTCTCTAACCAACTAGTAATGCTAGTTGGGATGGTGAATAAAGACATAAAGTAGATGGACAGACTACACAAAGTGCTTCTCAAAAGAGTCAGTCTACCCCCTTTGGACAAAAGTTTTGACTTCCAGCCTGCCAATCTCTTATGAAACCTCTCAATAATTGGATCCCAAATTGCTATGCTCTTATAAGGAGCACTAAGAGGAAGACCAAGATATGAAGAAGGCAGATGGTCAACTCCGCATCCAAAAAAAGGGGCCAACACATGAACATTAGGCACATCGCCAAACGGAATGAGTGCACTTTTGGAGAGGTTGACCCTTAGTCTCGACATGGCTTCAAACAGGAGAAGGATGCACCTTAAGTAGCCCAAATTACTCTCGCCCGACTTGCAAAAAACAAGGGTATCGTCGGTAAAGAGCAAATGGGATATCATCAAACTCTCGGAATGAGGATTAGTAATATGAAAGCCGTTCAAGAAAGCTTCCTCACCTGCTTTAATCACCAATCTACTGAGCGTCTCCATAACCAAAATGAATAATAAAGGCAACAACGGGTCACCTTGCCTTAGGCCTCTTGAGCTTGAGAAAAAACCAAATGCTTCACCATTAACTAAGATAGAAAAGTGCACAGTAGAAATACAAAAAGAGATCCATTTCCTTCACTTGTTTGGAAAGCCCATTTTCTCAAGAATAGCCAAGAGGAAACTCCAAGAGACATGATCATAAGCCTTCTCAATGTCAAGTTTACAAAGGATACCAGAAATCCCAGATCTAATATAAGAATCAATGCACTTATTAGCCATCAAGGGAGCATCCAAAATTTGACGGCCAGGAACAAAGGCATGCTGTGAGGGACCCACAACTTTTCCAACCACTCTCGTCAATCTTGAAGCGCGGACTTTGGCAAGAATCTTATATACACTTCCTACTAAACTGATGGGCCTAAAAGACTTAATAATATCTGCACCAGTCACTTTGGGAATCAAGGTAATAAAAGTAGCATTTAAACTTTTCTCAAAAACACCCTTATCATGAAAGTCAACGAAAAAATTCCATAATCTTCCCCTTGACAATAGACCAACAATGCTGAAAGAAAGCTATATTGAACCCATCTGGCCCTGGAGCTTTCTCGTTACCTAGCTCAGATATGGCATTCCACACTTCATTTTCAGTAAAATCTTTTACAAGATCGCTAGCATCGTCAGGGCTAATAGACGCAAAAGCGATTCCATCAAGAAAAAACCTTGACGGTTGATCTTCATGATACAGATTCTCATAGAAGTTGACAATCGCATTTCTGGCGGAAGCAGCATCAACATAAAACTCGCCCTCCACTTGAATTTTGTGAATAGCATTAAACTTTCTCCTCCTATTTGCCACCTGGTGGAAAAATCTGGTATTACGATCACCATTCCTTAATCCACTGTTGCTTTGCTCTTTGGCGCCAAAAGATATCAATGGATTTTCACACCATAGAGAGTTCTTTTTTAACTCCCAATCTCTCAAATCTATCCGCCCAAGAGAGAGACTGTTGCTGCTCCTTCTCATCCAAGAGCTTCGCTTTATCCACCAGACTAGCCATCTTAAACTCTAAATGGCCAAACACTTCCCTATTCCACTGTTTAAGTTCGGTCTTC
Organism: Carnegiea gigantea; assembly: GCA_029747015.1. Lineage (NCBI taxonomy): Eukaryota > Viridiplantae > Streptophyta > Magnoliopsida > Caryophyllales > Cactaceae > Carnegiea > Carnegiea gigantea. Next base: position 48,348 of record JAKOGI010000214.1, read on the forward strand.
AAAAAATTGAGTTTCTTTGTCAAAATAAAACTCGAGGGGCCAATAACATTCAGTTCATCCTAAACAGATTTGACAAGGTCGTCAAATCCATCCGCCTCATGCCACATATTCTCGAATTTGAAAGGACGTCTACCTCTAGAGACTTCCCCAACCCTCAGAAGAATGGGAAAATGGTCCGAAGTAATCTTCGGAAGGGTAACTTGATGAACCCCCTGGAGATGATCTTCCCACTCAACCGAGAAGAGAAATCGATCAATGCGAGATAACACAGGAACTTCCTCATGGCTGGACCAAGTAAAGACAGCACCTTCTAGAGGAGGGTCAACGAGATTGCAAGAATCAATAAAACTGGAGAACTCTCTCGTTGCCCAAGACGATCGACCGCCTGTGGATCTCTCTGAAGGAAACCTAATGACATTAAAATCTCCATCCAAATACCACGGAATGTCCCAAGAAGACATAAAGAACGACAACTCCTCAAATAAAGCCCGTCGCATATAGTCGTCATTAGGCCCATAAACCCCGATCAGACCCTACTCAAAATTGTCCTTCAGAGACTTAAACCTACAGCACACAGAAAACGACCCAATGCGAGATTCATCAAGCTCCAAGACTTGAGGATCCCAAATGACAATAATGCCTCTTGAGCGACCCACTGAAGGTAAGTAAAGCCACTCAATCGGTCGACGACCCCACAAACTAATCATTAACGGCCGACTAACCACCTCTAACTTAGATTCTTGGAGAATAGCAACATCGCAAGCAAAAGAACGCAACACCCACTTAACATCCCCCTGTTTATTTGGACAATTGAGCCCCCTGAAATTCCAAGCAAGTAAATTAACAACTGGCCCTATCCGAAAACAGCCTATCCCTATCAACTTCATCCCCCATACTCTCTTCAACCGACTGTTCCCTTCTCACTCTATTTGCTTCCAACGAAGCAAGAAAAGAAAGCAACTCCATTTCTCTAGCTTCAATGGCCAGACCCATCTTCTTGCAAAAAAAGACCATTCTTTCCAAGACCCACGTTGACCCTTCACTAACAATCCCTGAATCACTAGAGCCGGGCAATGCAGCACCATTTAAACCTTGAGGGTGGGCTTGAGGTAGAGCTTCCTCAAACGAAGAGGGCCCTCCCACCGCCTGCATACTAGGAGAGCCCGACTCAGAAACAACAAGATTAGTCTTTCGGAGCTTCTTCGTACGAGAGTAAACAAGCACACTCGTAGATGGTGAACAAGCTGTAGGATGCAACTCCTCCTCCATCACATTCAGAGGTGATTCTGGGATCCTTGAGGCGCACGGAGAACTACTGTGTGAGTTACACTCACAATCAGAAGAGGGATAATTCTCCAACAAATCTCTCAACACTTGAAATTGATTCATACAGGGAGGAGAAGCCTCCAAAAAGTCCTTCGAACCATTCTTCTTACAGGGAGGCATCGTCGCATCATTAACATTGTCCTTGAAGGAGACCTTCTGTTTCAACACATCACCGCTAACATTTTGTTCTTCACCAATTACGGCTGCACACACATCCCATGAACCACAATCCTTACACTTCCACCCATCAAAGGCGAATTGGGGGAGCCACCCGGATGACCTCGAACAACATTAGCAAAAGACCTTTCCCTACTCACCGGAAACCTGGAGGGAATAGAAGCATTCCTTGGTGGAGAAGAAGGCTTCTTATGACCCTCAATCAAAGTCTTCTTAAGAGTCTTTGTCACCCTAAATCAGCCCTCTGCCTTAGCTCCCTCAGGAAAGATCACTGACCTAGCCTGCCCACCGTTACCCAACAGAGAAAGGACAATGAGTCTACCTTTACTATTCTTTCTCAGTTGAAGCAAAAGGCACCTCTGACCCCACCTGAGAGATTTGAATGACAATGGTTCTCCCTTCGAGAAACAGGATCTGACCATTTGTGCTGCCAATCAGCGAAATTCCTGGAAGCTCAACGGGATTAAAGATCTTTTCCTCCTACTAGCCGCAGCAATCTTAAAAGGAAAAAGGCCTCCAACCCCCCCGACACTTCCAGGACCTTCCCTTCCACCCTCACAGAGGCATACATGATCAAATAAGAGGCAGTGCAGCGTAGCCAGAAGAAACAGAACCACAGAGCAAAAGGAAAACAGCCCCTACTGCGCAACCGTGAATTGCACTGCCTGGGGAGGAGAAAAAACTAGAGGAGTAGCAGAACAACACTTATCCGTGGCTGGCCGGAGACCACAGCAGTGCCAAAGGACAGAACAGGAGAAACCGCGCCGGAGGCGATGAACAGGAAGGTTTCCGGCAAGACTCCGGCGGCCGGAAAGTTCGCCGGCGATCGGAAACCACCATCGAAGCTGGCCGACGGCGACGGAAAATTCTGGCGAACCCAACCCCTGGATCGACAAAGACTAGAAGCCTCCCCCTACGCACAGAAACTAGAAAACCAAGAGGAACCCGTTGAAACCAACAAACGGACGACCGGCGAAGGGGCGGCTGGCAGCTCCTGGAGACCCAAAGTCCACCGGACTTCTGGTAACCCTCCGATGACCACTCCAGGCACCCGAACTTCACCGGCCAGCTCCTGGGATCGTGACCTGTCTCCCGACACAGAGAAGATAGAGACGGGAGTTTGGGGCAGAGGCGTCGAGGTGGCTTCTGGGTGGCCCACCGATGACCGGCGAAGGTGGTACGGCGGCGACAAAGGAGTGGCCCGACTGTGGTGGCCGGCGAGAGAGAGGAACGGGATGGGGGGGTGAGGCTCGGGTGGAATTCAAAATCGCCCCACGTAATAAGATTTGATTGAAAAGACCCCTTTAGAGTTTAGGTCCCATCTCACCATATCACACAAGGAGTCCCCAAGTTTAGCCTCAGTTGAGGTTGTTAAAAAGGCTTATAAGAGTGTCATCCTCAACATCGGACAAAAAATAGGGCTCCAAATATCAATGTCAGACACTCAGTTTCGGTAACTAGCAACTGAAGCGTCTATCCAGAGCGAGGACAGCAAGGGCAGGGAAGAGTTCTCTTAATGGAGCCTCCTCACACCACCAATCATGCCAGAAGTAAACAGTAGAAATAAACGGTAGAACCATCGCCAACCTCAAAAGAAAAGTGAAGACAGAATCGCTTCGAACCTTCAGCAATATGTCTCCAGAGACCATGCCCATAACAGCAAGGTAAAGTGGGGACCAACCGAATTCACCCTCATCATACTTGATGGTAACTACTTTTTTGCAGAGATTTCCCTTTCCATTCATAGATCACCCTTTCTGCTTAGCCAGAAGAGCCTCATTGAAGAGACGTGAGTGGTTGATAACTAACCCACCTTGAGACACGGGTTGTTTCACAATGTTCCATCTCATAAGATGATACTTGAAGTCACTCCCAAAAGAGCTCCGAAGGAAGTTTCTATGGATAGCTTCTAACTTGTTAGCCACAGTAGTTGGGAAGGGAAAGACGGAGAGGATGTAAGTTGGGATGCTTGAGATGACACTTTTGATAAAAGGTAACCTCTCCCCTTTCGATAGGTATTTAGACTTCCACCCCGAGAGTCGTTTTTCAAACCTATCAATAATTGGCTCCCAAATGGATTACTCCTTAAATTTCGAACCTAGAGGAAGAGCAAGATAAGTGGCAGGAAATGAATCAATGTGCAACCTAAAACGCCTGCAAGCAGTGGAATGCTGTGCACTTGACCAACAACTAGTATAGAGCTCCTTGTCAAGTTAACCCTCAAACTTGAAACCGCCTCAGACTAAGTAAGAACAAAACGGAGATTCACCATCTGCCCACAATCATTATCACAAAAAATTATAGCATCTTTCGCAAAAAGAAGATGTGAGACATTCATGGCTGTCAATTTCAATCGACCAACATAAAACCCAGATATGAGCCTGTTCTTAGAAGCTGAATCAATCCTCCTGGTGAAAACCTCCATGACCAACAGAAAAAGAAGGGGGGGATAACGGATCACCTTCTCAAAGCCCTCCAGAAATCGAGAAAAACTTAGTTGGAGAGGCATTGACAAGTAATGCTAAAAAAGCGGAAGAGATGCAATGACAGATCTAACCAATCAACTTATCTCCAAAACCCATTCTTTTTATCACATACATCAAGAAATCCCAAATTCACATGATGATAAGCCTTCTCGATATTCAACTTACTAACTCCATGCTTTCTAATTTGATCCTAGTATTAATAAGTTCATTTGCTATGAGCATAGCATCTAGAATCTGGCGGCCCCCAACAAAGGCATTTTGATTTTCCGAAATAAGATACCCGATGACGCCTCTCAATCTATGAACTAAAACCTTGGAAAACAACTTGTAAATGAAACCTACCAAGCTGACAGGTCGAAATCTCTTATTCTTAGCATTTACTTTCTTAGGAATATGACCAATAAAAGTGGCATTAATGCTAGCCAAAAAATTTCCTGAAGAGAAAAACTCTAGAAACATATGCATGACATCATCTCTGATCGTAACTAAATTAGATTGAATGAATGCCATGGTCATGCCATCAGGTCCACGAGCCTTATCCCCACAACAATCAAGAAGATCTTTGGTGACTTCGTCCTCATCAAACGGCATCTCAATAACCTCCCTATCAGACTCCCGTAAAGAGGACAAGAACAAACCAGCAACTTTGCCATCCAAGATTCAAGCTCAGTAAACAAAGATTTATAGACATCATGTGTTGCAGACTTCACATCTTGAAGCACATCAAAGTTATTCCCATCCAAAACCACAAAAGACATAAAATTAAATTGCCTGCAAAGATTAGCCACCACCAGGGGCGGAGCCAGGATTCAAACCAAGGGGGGGCGAGATTAATAATACACATAATATAAACTAACCACTTATTCAGCACAAATTCAATAAAAATTAGTAAACTAAACATAAACAAGGAAGCAATTACAAAAAAAATTTAGTCCTACTTTAAATCTTCAACCAAGAAGACAATTAGATTAAAATCCTCATTTTTTAATTCATGAATCATGAGTAATTCACTAAATTAATCAATTATTTAACATAAATTTAACTAAAATCAGTAAAATAAACATAATTATTTACAAAATAACAAAATTAAAAACAAAAATTGAGTATTTTTGAGAATTATCTCAAATTGAGATTTGGAATTTAGGAGGAGAACTGAGGAGGAGTGGAGTGGAGTGGAGGCGGCCAGGCGACTGCTGGCCGGCGGCGTTGGTCAGTTGGCGGAGTGCCGGACGGCGGCCAGGGACAGAAGCCAGAGAGTGAGAGAGAGTAAGTGGGCAGGGGCTGGTGGCCTGGTGCTGGGAAGAGACGAGCCTGAGCGATTAGCGAAAAATAGTCGAGAGGACGACTGCGTCGACTGGACGAATAAATGTCCAAAACTCAACCCAAAAAAAAAAAAAAAACTTATAAGGGACCGAGAGGCAGTCAGGCATAGCAGAAAGATTCGAACCCGCGACCAGGTGAAACAAGGGGCGGGGCAACCACCATCCTGTCAAGCGTGACTTTGTGTAATATATCTGAACCAAATTATATATATCTATTTTTTCCCCACAAAAATATCCCATATTTAATTTTTTTTTCCCCAAAAAACTGGGGCCCCAATGTAGCTCCGCCCTTGGCCACCACCCTGTGGAAGAACTTAGTATTAAGATCACTTGCCTTTAGCCATAGAGCTCTAGATTTTTGTCTCCTAGATAGTTCCTTCATTAAAGTAATCTTGACCTATTCATCTTTAGCAGCATTTCTCTCCCCAGTGTCATCGCTAATAAGACCACATGAATCCTCCTTTGGCATCCAAAGAATTGAATAATACCAATGAGATTATATTTTTGGGTCTTGATGTCACCAAAAACATCTTGCTTCCACTTCTTAAGCTTCTCTTTTATATACATGAGTTTTCTAGCAACAATATAACAAGCAAAATCAACAAAATGCGGATCCCCCCACCAATTGATAAGATCAAAGAAACCCTCAAATTCCAGCTACAAATTTTCAATTCTGAAAGGGGTCTTACCCCTCTCCCACTTTGTAGTCTCAAAACAGATAGGAAATTTTTTTGAGATGGGTCCATGTAGTCTATTCTGAAGCATGCCCGAAAAGTGCTCCTCCCAGTCTGTGGACTGAAGGAAACAATCCAATCTTGAATGCATAGATTGATCTCCACTCCTAGACCAAGTGAAGTCTCCAACCCCCCCCCCCCCCAAAAAAAAAATGGAAGATCCATCAAGGACAAACTGCACCATGTATTAGAAGGATAAACTTCGGTACTTCTTTCATGACTCTGCAAAATTTCATTGAAATCTCCTCCGCAGCACCAAGGATAAGACCATTCTTCTCTAATACCACGCAGCTCATCCCACATCCTCAATTTCTCCGTTCTGGCTTGCAAACCATAAACACTAGTGAAGGCCCTTGAGAAGTTACCACCAACCATTTGGAAGATGCAAGTGACCGAGAAATCTCCACAAGATGAAGATTGCAAATGGAAAGTGTTTTCGTCCCACATCACCAAGATGCCACTAGTTGATCCTATCACCTTAAGAGAAGCAAAAGCAAAACAAAAGCAAAACCAACAGACCGGTTCCCCCACATGCTTTGAATATTCGAAAATCGAACATCCTTAAGTTTCGTCTCTTGAAGGCAAACTAAATCGCATTTCCAATCCCTCAAAAACTTTTTTAAATCTCTTTTATCACGATCATGTAAACCACTCACATTCCAAGAAATAAACCTGAACATAAGGCACCATCATCGCACTGGATGAGGGACAAGGCCTATCATAGTTGACACCGAACTGTAGTCCTCTGCCTCCTCATTGCTAGCCACAAAGAATTGCTAGCGGCGCCTTTTGCACACTGGTTCTGGGCATAACATTGTTCTTCTCAACTCTTGATAGTAGGTGAATAACCTCATCTTCATAGCCAGAGAAGCCACCCCAATACACGCATCAATGCTTCTAAGTTGGAGGCTACCCACTTGGAAACATTTCAGAATTAACATTTTCATCATCCCAAATATCATCTATAGAATAGCATTTTGGAGCTGTGAATATGAAAGATGTCAACTGCTGATGGGGCTTGCAAATTGTCAACTTCTGATTGAGTATACTATGGGAATGAAAGGCCACTCATGAACATTGTCACACCTATTACACCCTGGAGAGAGGAGCATTATTGTGAGAGCTGACACTCATCGCGAGAGCATCACGAACATCCTGAGGCAGCTTGCACGAAACACAGCCACAGAAATCGAAACCCCAGTTATGAGGTGACTGCATGCCCATAGAGGAAAAAGAAGTCGGAGAATTGACCACCAAAGAAGGGGCTGAACATTCTCTTCAGTTACCCAAGGCAAACTGAGAGCAGAGGACGCAACCAGGCGACTAGAATCATTGGAAAAAGTCGAAGGTGAAAGGATATTCATAGCCAAGCAATCCCCCCAACCTTCTAGAGAAACAACAACATCCCTTCCCAAAGAGCCACAAGAGATGCCTCGAAGGTGGCTAACATTATCTGGTCAACATCATCTGAACAAGAAAAACTCGTGTCCAAGGCTAATGAAGCATCTGGGGCCCAAATTGCAGGAACCTCGCCTTCAGATGTAGGTCTGGAAAAGCCACCATTTGCTATCTCTACTCCCAGAGCTTCTACGACGAGCATAGATTTGCCTGCTCAAAGGACTAGAAACCTGCCCACCATCTCTACAGTGTACCTTGGCTTCTCTTAAGAATTAGTGATCAATTCTAAATCATTGGAAGTTGTGGCTTCTTCAAGTGCTTCAGTAGCATTCCTCAAAGGCGTGGCTGAAACGACATGGGCAAAGGATCGCAGAAAGCAAGCTGGTTTCCTGTAAAACCACAATTAGGACAGCACCCTGGAGGTCGTGGTGGAGGAGGTGGAGGTTGGGGTGCCGGAGCAGAGACCGTTGATGCCAGAGGAGAGGGCCATCACCTATGTAGATGACCCACTGGCTCCAAGGATGAGCCGACAATCTCAGAAAGTGACTCAAAAATTCTGGTCCAACCCTTGTCATTCCAGCCTGCTGTGAAAATGACAAAAGATCTCCTGCCATCTTTGATTTCAGATAACGGTAGAACCCTCCCTGTTTCTTTTGAATTCTAAAAGAAAAACACTAGAACCTCTGCGCATTTGATTACCACCAATTGGGAGACTTAGCCTTGCAAAATCTACCCATGCCCTCGGCAACCACAAAGCAATTTGCTCACGCAGCAAATGCGAGAACCTTCACCCGCTCCTGTTCTTTGAGATCTTCAAGATATCTCCTCTAGTCCCAACAATAGCTAAGTCAAAAGACTTGCTTTCAATAGCCACAAACCTCTTGCAGCCTCTTCTCATGCTAATTCAACAGAGAAGAAAAACAGTAAACAAACACCAAAAAGAAGAGGGAAGCACAAGACAGCGCCACCAGAACACAAAAATCAAGCACAACAGGCCCACTAAACGCTATCCGCCTTTTCTGAAGCCCCAAAAAAAAAAAATTTAAAAAAACGCATAAACAGATGCTCCGACCACATTTCGGGCCCGGACGAGAACTCCGGCGGAAACCTCACCAGCGGCGACAGAACTATCAGAGATCTCACTGAACACCACAGTTGAGAGAGACTCCAATCCAGCATGAGCAGATCTGGAAGGAAAGGTAGTCCGGCAAGAGAGAAACCTACCGGCAGGCAAGCAAAACTATTGAGGCTCCCAGATACCCGAGGTCCAGCGTACCCCAGGCACCGCTGACCCCTGGTCAGTCCTGAGTCCCACCCACAAAGCAGACTTCTCTCTCTCTCTCTCTCTCTCTCTCTCTCTCTCTCTCACGCAACCATATCAAGCCGCTTTCCTATATATGTTGAACTTCTAGTAGTATGAAGCATGAACATTTAGTTATTTGTTACATGGGTAGAATCATGTACTGAACATCTAAAAACATTAGAATCATGTACGGAACATCTAAAAACATTTCTTTTTTTGGGGAAGAGCTTGTAGATTTACCACTTATGAAAAGCATGCGGTCATTTTGATTTTTTGCATTTGCACCTTTTGTACAAGGGTGACATCCCCTTGGTGTCTCTCCAATTCTTGATTACTCATCCAAAAAAAAAAGTAGGCAGTTGTTGATCCAGTTTCGATGACCCTAGCCTCTCTAACCCCGGGTAAAGCTCCTATACCTGAGCCCCCACCCCTCCCTGAGTGGTGCTCTCGGGGTATGTATTAGTAATTTGGGTCTTGAGTGGTATTTAGTTCCCATTTCTTTGCTTCCTAAAGTTGCTCTCAGGTGTGCTCCATTATCAATCTCAAGCATTACATTAAGCTGACAATGTATGATTTCGAGTTAGTTCCTCACAAAATAGAGCTATAACAGGAGGTACTCTGCGATTGTGTCTTGTCCTTCATGATTCCTACTATCACAATATATGTTTTTGCCTTATCTTTATGAAATATCTGTAGTTGAAATCTTGGACACGAGACCTGATATCTGAATTATATACTCTTTTTCAATGAATAATTTTGCAGATATTCAATGATAATTTGCTGAAGATAAAAGTCAAAAGATGCATAAGGACAGCGATCAAGCTCCGGAAAAAATATTTCTACAAGGTGCTTTTGCATTCCTGTTAATTTTTCTTTTTATTAGTGTGTGCTTTGCCATAATATTTGCATTGGAAATTTGCCTTGTTGCCTTCAATTACGAGAAGCGGTGGTGCATATTTAGCTGATTAACTTGGATAGAAAGCAGGAGTTGCTAATTTAAGTTATCATCCTGCATTCTCACTTGTGCTACTGTATGTACCATACCTCTCGCATTCCAGTGTAGCGCTCTATAGCTTGCCTCTCATGATTATGTATCCTATTTCCCTTTCTCTTTTTTTTCCCCCTCCCCAAATTAACTTGCCCTTCCCCCTTCATTCCTGATCCTTGTGTGCCTTATAGGACCTTTTCACCTGGATGCTCTGGGCGTAAATACCAGCAGCCAATAGCATGTGCTCAGGTCTTCAAGAGTTGTAGAACCTGATGAAAACAAGTTGTTATAATCGCATGAAGTTGGTATTTCTTTGAAATTTTTTCTTTTTTTTTTTTTTTTCCTGGTTGTGTCTAGGGGGTTGTTATTTGCCATGTGGGACAGGTCATTAACCTTAGTTCCAACCATTAGGCACAAGTAGTTGAGCTTATAACCGGTTGTTGTTCGGGAGTTGTTGAAGCAAATTATGGGGGATGATTTTGTAATGGTTGGATGGAAAATTTGTCTCACTAAGGCCCTATTCTCTTCGATTTATTTTGTCTGAACTTGTTCTAATTGAACATGTCTGAACTTATTCTGAACTTATTTGTTGAACTTCTTCTGAACTTATTCCGAACTTATTAAGAACTTATTATGAACTGAACTTGTTTGCCGAACTTATTTTGAAGTGAACTTATTCTGAACTTTGCTAAACTTATTTACTAAACTTATCTGAACTTATTCTTCAAAATATAAGTCGAAGAGAACAAGGCCTAACTAATTGATTGGCATATGAAACTTTTTCAACTATGGAGTAATGGAGCATGCTTATACATTTCATCCCTTTCCTTCTCAGAATATCTTTGGCAATGGGACTATCTAATCACACCTGTATGCCATTTGCTTGGACATTACCATAGATCCATAGTCACATGGATTGTGAATCATCTACGTAATGGATAGAGCATGGCAATCTGAACAACTTATGCTCCTTCTATTTTAGGCTGTTGGATGGGGATCACAGTGTGTCACTGGGGATGATACTGCATCTTGTGGGGGACTGGAGTGCTCCAGGTGACTGGGACATGTACCATATGGCTGCCTTTCAATCTTTTTGTAATCCTTTCCTTGTCTGTATTTCTGTTTTATGATGACCTTTAGTTTGTCCATGGCTTGTCCACCAGTGTAGGTTAGTCACTGCTGAATAACAATGTTTGCTGACCCTTGGTCTGAGTGATATCAGCATTTGGCAAGGCATTTGCATCCAAAATATCTGTTGTATTTCGGCTGGGTTGCCTGATATTACTCAGTCAGCTTTTATGATTGTGCTTCTTGTTTCCAAGCAAAAATTTAATTTCATCATTTAGCATTTTCATCATAAGCGTTTGCTGGGTTGCATCTTTCAGCATCACCATAAATTCATCTTAGCTCGGTCAATTTTTCACACACTTGCGCATGATCATACACTATCATATGTGCATTTTTTTTTTTTTTTTGAATATTTTTATTGCATCTAACAATTGAGTCGTATTTGAAACAGCTGATCAAGAAGAATAATCCATTTCTTCAAAATGAGAGAGTCCATTAACTTGGCCAGATATAACTCTTCAAAAGGCTGAGCCGTGCACTTAATTGTCGTTTTCAAGAGGGTGAAGTCCGCTTGTAGATTCTCGTGTGGTTCTTTTCTGCTGTAGCTTTGAGGTTCTGTCATTTGATGGCCCGTCCTTTGAAGTTTATGCGAAATCACTTTTACTGTGAAAGGTAATGATTTCTTCTTCTTCCTTCAACACAATTTCAAATTTCATATTTCTTTGCAAGGGATGTGCAAATGAGTCATGAAAAGTCGTGGATTTTTTTAAATAAAAAAAATGTTCAACTGGGCGCTACGACAGAGCCCCTAGCCAGGGCAGTCCTGTGGGGTTACAAGGCGCACAGGGGGGTGGGGGCACCATAGAAGTCAGTAGGCCCAATGGTTCTCTGCAAACGAAGTGACGGTGTCGTCACTGTGCATCAACACAAGAAAAGTCTTGGGTATGTGTCTTCTGAGAACTATTGTTTTTAGCTGGATGTTTGGGGAAAAAAGATACTATGAAGTCCTCCATAGGCAGTCATCTTCTTTTATTCTTTCAGGTTTTTTTTTTTGCGGGGGGGCCCGGGGGGGGGGGGTGTGATTGATGATAGTAAATTACAAGCGAAAATCACGTTGTTATTAGGTAAAAGGGTGAACTTGGTTGGAGCTAATAAGACCCTTGGTACTTTGATACCTTGTGGGCCAAGCCTCTGCTGGGCCTAGCCTGTTCTGACGCCTCCCTATTCATCACCAGTCCGATGGGTCAACCTTGCACAGGCAGAGTGGCGAGTGGTGACAACATACCTACCCAAAACAGGAACGCTGGAAAGGTTGAGCTAAAGAAGAGAGTTGATGAGAGGGACATTTTACAAATTTGGGTGTCTTCCCCCCCCCCCTTTTGGGTTCAAACGAGCCATAAAAACAGTACAATAAATCAAACGTCAGACCTAATAGGTTTAGAACTTCAATCTTAACTACTTGGCCAAAGACCTCATCGGTAAATTTGGGCGTCTTTAATTGTGTACTTTTCATTGCATAATTATAGTGATGAGTTTGGAAGTTTCATTTTGTTTGTGACTTTTGATGGGTTTAGTTGTGTGATTGTTGTCGATCATCTTGTCTGGCAGTGATCCAACGGGAGCTGAGACGAGGACACAGTTGGATTCATACCTAATAATTTGGTAGCACAGTTTTGGTTTGTGTTTTTTTTCATCTAGGAATACTCAACTATGCAACACAAATGTATATCAGTTATCCCAATCTGAATTTGTGGAAAACTCTCTAAAGTCTCAACCATTTCTCACGGCTGTCTTGTATTTTTTTTTTTAAAAAAAAAAAGAGGGGGAAAAAAATCTCTGTTCATCCCTGCATTTTTTTTTTTGCTGATAATTTTAAGTATTCGTTTTTCTGACAGTTGAAAGTCGCCCTCTCCCTAAGTCAGGTGTATTGCAGACGGTAAGTCTATGATGAAATTTCTCAAAATAGTCGTCTACAATCAATCCCCTTTATCGAGAAAACATACTTACTCGTAGGGTACTCATCTTTTAAATGGGACGTTAGAGATTCAAATCTCACCATTTACAAGGATTCACTTGCCTTTTCCCTCATTGCAAGTGAAAAGCTTATATTTCTTCAAAAAAGAAAGTAAATACGAAATGAAAATTCAACCCCCTTTATCCCCTCAACTTGCGAGAGGAGAACAGTTGGAATCCTACCTAAGCGATGTTTTACAAGTGATCATGCTTGGCATTCTTTGCTGAAAATTGAGTTGCAAGCACCTCCATCCACCTCTCCAGCCACTTAGAGCCTCTTCTTTTCGCGGCTGAATTGGGGTGGGTAAAAGGATTAAGTGGGTTGAAGTAGGTTAAGGTGGGTTTAAGTAAGTTGAAGTAGATTAAATTAGGTTAAATTTTTTTACGTGATAAATTGAACTTGATTAAAACAGTGGAAGTGAGTTGGAGTAGGTTGAAGTGGTTTGAAATGAGTTGAGATTGGTATTTTTGCATTTACCCTCGAAAAGAACAGGCCCTTAGCTTCATACTTGGGGGCAGCGCAATATCCTCTTGCGAGGAAACAAATTGTGTGGGTGGAAGGTGGTCCTGGGCTCTTTTGCTTGGGGTTCAGCATCCTCTTACCCCTTTCCCTTTTGTGACCTACTATATTTCTTTGAGATAGGACTCTAGTTGATTGATCTGCTCACTCTATATGTGCATATATATATATATATATATATATATATATATATATATATATATACACAAACATACATACATATATATATATATATATATATATATATATATATATATATATATATATATATATATATATATATATATATATATATATATATATATATATATACACTTATACATATACATA
>JAKOGI010000214.1:67112-72112 GCA_029747015.1 Carnegiea gigantea
AAAGACAATTTGAGATTTATCTAGATTGCCTTTCAGACCTGGGCATCCTGTAAACACTTTAAAAGCCTCCATCAGGAGCTTGACTGCAGTGGGCTTTGCTTTGCAGAAGATGATTAAATCATCTGCAAACAAGAGGTGTGTCAGCCCCATTGGCTTGCAATGGGGATGGAACTCAAAACCTTCTTGTGCACTAGCTTGCTTGAAAAGCCCAGACAGATACTCCATGGTGAGAACAAATAGGAGTGGGGAAAGGGGGTCCCCTGCTTCGGCCCTCTTTGACCTTTAAATTTGTGCCCCTTTTGTCCATTTATATTGATTGAAAATTAGACTGAAGTAATACAGGACATAACCCATTTTATGAACAAAGGGGGAAATTTGAGTGCAGAGAGTAGGTTATGTATGAGTTCCCAATGGACTGAATCAAAAGCTTTATGGAGATCCACCTTCATGATGCATCCAGGAGATACATGCGTCCTGTTATAGCCCTTAACCTGGTCTTGACATAGCAGAACATTGAACAGAAGCTCTCTCCCCTGGACAAAGGCTCCCTGTCCTGCATTCACCAACTCTGGGAGTACCTCTTTCAGCCTCTTGCATATCAATTTTGTGATGCATTTATATATTACATTGCAACAAGAAATAGGCCTAAAGTCCTTTGCTCTTTCAGGATTGATGATTTTAGCCTCTACCCATTAATCATTATGATCTCTCAGGGTATAGATGCATGTCATTGCTTTCCTTTCTTTGATTCTGGACACGAAGAATCTTGAGCATTCATCTCCATAAGCTACTCAGTCAGCCTTGCCTTGCTACTTTAGAGGAGAGATTGCAGATTGAGTAATGCTGATCTTTGCACTTGATTTCCTTCTGTATCCGGTCCCCATTGGCTGGGTCTTGATGTAACTGTGCTTGGATGATAGTGAGTTCCTCCCTTGCCTTTGCTTGTTGAGTGTATATGTCAGCAAATCTAGATCTGTTCAGTTGTTTCAGTGGATGCCTCATTTTGCAAAGCAATGCTTTCAGGGCTCCTAAACATGTATGTGATTGCTGCTGTTGCATGCTGCTTAGGATAATGGTTTTGAAGCTTTCATCTTTAGCCCACACATCACATAATTGGAAGCTGCTTTTTGGCTTTGGGCAAGAAGGAAAACTCAAGGCAATGGGGGAGTGATCAAATAGACCTCGAGCCAGATAGCGTACATGAGTAAAGTCAAAGGAATCATGCCAAAAATCATTGTAGAATGCCCTATCTATTCTAGACCAGCCAGATAGCGCACATGAGTAAAGTCAAAGGAATCATGCCAAAAATCATTGTAGAATGCCCTATCTATTCTAGACCAAATAGTTTTGTTTGCCCAGGTGAAAAAAGCACCAGTGTGATGAAATTCATGCAGCCCACATTGGAGAAGGCAGTCTGCATAATCAGTAATTTCTCCCTCAGTCACTTCTACTCCTCCTATTCTGTCCCCAGAATGTAACATTGCATTGAAATCACCTTGAACACTCCAAGGGGCATCATCCACAATAGATGTAATGCTTTTCAGTGCATCCCATAATGGCTGCCTTTGTTCCTCCAGATTCCTACCATAAACATAAGTTAGATGAAATTTCTTAGATGTGGAGTAATGTATGACCTCACCATGGATCAGTTGGTCACTTTTCTGGAGTGTCTTGAAACAGTACTTGGATGGGTGCTATGTAACTGTAATTCTGCCTCTTTCAGTATGTGTGGCATTATGATCCTATTGCCACTGATTACATATTTTCCTCATCACATGATCAACCTTCTGTAGTTGGACTTTGGTCTCTATAAAGCCTATCAAACCAGCTTGTTGTTGAGACAGGAAGATTTTTAAATCTTCCTGTTTGGTGGGGCCATTCATGCCCCTGACATTCCAGCTAATTATTTTAGCCATTTTGGGATATGCTCTCCATCTCCATCCCCATCTCTTCTCTTCTTTCAGGCACCTCCCTTTCCAGCAATGTCTAGAATGAATTGGCAATTGGAACTGTGCAATCCATCCTTATGTTGTTATGTTGAGTATGGGATAGAGTCCCCTTGGTAGTCCCTCTGGTCACTCTCTGAAAATCATGGTCCACTCCTTTTTCAGCATCTGCTGTTTGCTGTGTGGGGCCTTGTATGTGAGCTTGGGGCTGCTGAGTATTTTGAGAAGATGATGTGCTGTTTTTAACCCTCCATTCTTTCTTGTGCTATTCCTTCTTCCTACATGAGTCCTGCGTGTGCCCAAACATCTTGCAGTGATCACATTTGAGTGGCAACCATTCATAAACAACCCTCTGTCTAATAAATACATCCTTCTCATTGGCAAATTCAATAAATTCTGGGAACTGGCCATTAACAGGCATCTCCACCACGATTCTAGCATATCTCAACATTGATTTCTCCATTGTATACTTGTCTGTCTTCAGGGGAATTTTCAATAAAATTCCCAATTTACTTAGGCTCTGGCCCCCCCAAGTATTTGATGTCCAATTCTAGAAGTTGAATCCAGATTGGCAGGGTGGCAATTTGGTCTGTATTGATATCCAGTTCAGGATTCCAGGATTTGACAATAAATGGTTTGTGGTCAAAATGGTAAAGTCCCTTGTGTGCCACCGTCTCTGCATCACAAGCTTCTAAAAATCTCACAAGGTAGAGGCCTTTCTTGACTAACAGTGTGTAAGGGCCATGCTTTCGTGCTATCACCGACTAACTGTTTAGTTGCTGATTTTACCAGTTGCTTTTAATTTGTTATCCGACGAAAGTATTAAATCGACCGTGTGAGTTTTTAACTACTGGTTTCAATAAAAGGGGCGATTATTTGAATAATGTTATCATTAACGCTACTTATTTATAAAATATTTGAATCTATGCTAAACCCAGTTTTTAAAATTGTTTTTCGTTTTACTTGGCAGATTCCCAAAGTTTAAACCGAAATGTACATGGTAGGTCGTTCAATTTGGGTTTAACCTAACTATTAGCGAGTACGGATCAGAATTTAGCTGTATGTTGTTTGTTTAACCCAAAACACAAAAAAAAAAAAAAAGAGAGGTTGAAAAGGGGGACCGAAGTCGGGAGACCCCGACCCCCCCTCTCACCGCACGCTCTCTCTCTCTCTAGCCCATCTCTCTCGCTCTCTCTCTCTCTCTCACCGGCGATCGGCCACCTGGCGCTGCCGCCGGCCAGCACGCGTCACCGGCGAGAGAAAGGGACGAACGGTCCCCCACACCACGCGTCTCAGCCGCCCATTTCACCACCAGACTTCATCCACTTCGCTCAACCCCTCACCCACGCGTCTCCTCGCCCAGAACCGGCCGTCCACCTGCCGGAAACCGATGACCCACCTTCAACCTGGCCTCCTCTATAAATTAGAGCCAAAATCAAGCCTCAATCTGCCAGAATCATCACGAAACCGAGGGCTAGGGGTTGCTGACGGGCTTGGGTTCGGGATTAGCGGTGTGGGAGCATCGGTATTCACCCTTTGAGGTTGAAACTAGGCTAGCCCAAGTAAGTGTTTCTCCCTCCTAAGTTATTACTATTTTCAAAGTTAATTTTTCAGCAGTTTAATGATGCATGTTAACCTAGACTTGCTTCAATTCGTGTATGATGCTTGTTGAATGACCTAAATTAGCTATTACAGGCAAGTAGTTTGATCTGAATTCGTTTGAATGTGAGTAGGTCGGTTGGAGTCAACTAACTAATGCATGTACATGAGGCTAATTCGAAATTGTTACACGCGGTTAGCTTGAATTCGATTAAAATTAGCTAATGTGTGAAAAAGAATTAAAATCGAAGTTAATTTAACGTATTTAGCTTCGATTCGAGTTAATGAGTTATAGTTTAAAACGGAATTAAAATCGAAGTTAATTTAACGTATTTAGCTTCGATTCGAATTAATGAGTTATAGTTTAAAACGGAATTAAAATCGAGGTTAAGTTAACATATTTAGCTTCGATTCGAGTTGAAGAGTTAATATATGAAAAGGGATTAAAAACGAAGCTAGTTTAACGTGTTTAGCTTCCATTTGAATTGGACTAGCTAACGTATTATGTGTGTAAACGAAATAAATTCAAACTCTTTTTGATACATTCATGCTTAGGGAAATTACTTTGAAATACAACGCTATGTTTAGCATGGAATTATGTTTGAATAAAGTATTGTCGGATTATGAATAAATGTGGCTATACGCGCGCTTGTTATAACGTTTCGTTGAATGATGCTGGCTGCTCAGGTAAGAGCCTAAACCTTACTCCCTTTTTCATAAGCTAACATGATAATATGTTGTGATTAATAAATCGATGAATCGAGTTGGTAGTTGGATGGTTTGAGGAAAGAATCATGAGCGTTCGAGGTCCTGTGGTACGGTGCTTGTGAGGAGGGAGATCGGGTTGTGAATTGACCGCAATCGTGTGGATTGCGAGGCCATGTGTGGCTCATTGTGTTGAAATGATTACGAAGTGTTTAAATGTGATATGTGTATTTCCCTTTTCCTTGTATGTTCAAAATGTAACATATGTGTGGAAGGGTGATGTTATAGCAAATGACTTTTCATGTCTTTTAAATGAATAATAGCCGCGTCTAGTAGCGAGCTATGGCCTATTTTAGCTATTCAAATAATGTTTGGGAGGAATCCCTAAAACGTTTTTAACAAAAGGGAGATGGGAATTATACGTTGAATGATTTTATTGTTTGAAACGGAAAATTACTAGCCGTTATGGCCGATACGCTTTAAGTAGCTAAGATAATGTGCTGCGGACAATATGATATGATGTATGTTAACCTAGGGGATAAGTCCGGATAAACCCTAGAGGTCCTGACGAGGGCTAATGTAATGGTCCGATATGTTATATGTAGTCATCCCGGAAGTAAGAGCTTTAGCGTGAGCGTTAGGTCTCACTATGGGGTCGAGCATAGTTCTCACCCAATCAGCACCCTGTAATGATCTTATGCTAGAAGTATTTTCCTACCAAGATAAGAAAAGCAATTGACCTTTGCCATT
>JAKOGI010000214.1:79612-92112 GCA_029747015.1 Carnegiea gigantea
ATCATAAGGATCTTGAGAGTCCTGAAGATCTTCAATCCTGGGTTTTGTGGTGGACTCCGCTGAACTTGAATTGTCGTCCGAGTCGTCATTGTCAAGGAGCTTTTGTAAAAAGATTTGTCTCATTGCTGGGTCATCTTCGAGGATATCTCTTTGTTTTTGTGTTAGTCTCTTAGATTTGAATTTGTTAGAGGAAGAAGAGACTTCCATCTTCATTTGAGTATATGTAACTTTTTTATTTTTGTCCAGGGTGTTAATGTTTTGCAGGGTGTATTTTTTGGTTTTTGTTTTGTAGAAATATTCAACATTTTCTTTGCACAGAGCTTGGTTTTGTATTCATTCCACCATCTGACCTTCTAAATCCGGACAATAGATAAGGGAAATGAATTAAGAATATAATTCTAATATCTGTATTCCCAACAGAATGTCTAGGCAATGTTGAAGGTTATGAAGAATTGTACTTCTTTTGTATAGACTTTATAGGTGGGGGTGTTTGCAATCCAAAAGTCTCAACCCTCCTTAGCTTCACTAGGCAGGACAGAAGGGGAGCAACCAAACGTAGTCCACCAATGATAAAATCAGATTGGGAATGTAAATGGAGCTTTGTCATGGAAGTTAAAGAACCAAGAATGAATTTCTGGGTTGTGAAAAAATGCTCTTAGACAAGCCATTTTGTAATCAAGATAATTGTAGGTGGCTGGTTCAAATGGAACAGAGAATTGTCTTTCATATAATGGATATTTCCATTGCTGGAAGCCCAAAATATTTTTGATAATGCATTTTGAATATAAACTGTAAGAGGGATTTGCGACATCTATTGTATGAAAAAAAATGTCAACAGACTGGGTATCAGTAAGAACGAGTTCATAAAATTGCCGCGTTTTTGCGGATGATCATCAACGTGATGTGAGTCACCAAAGTTTCTTTGAACCAAGTCTTTGATGAAAAGATTTGTGGGGGTAATTTTGTAGCTGGTAAGAAAAAGGTGTTCTGTAAATTTGAGGAAATAAGTGTCTTGTGAGGGTTTTGTAGGCGGCTTGGTAACAACAGTTTTGTATGGTAAATGTGGAAAATTGGCAAGGGATTGAAAAGAATTTCTGGTGGGAATAATTTTGTAGTCGTCATTCTTTTGTATACCTTTGCCTTTGTCCTTCTTGCTCATTGTGAAAACTTGCATAAAATGTGTTTTGTCACTTTTTCCTTGCAAAACCTCTCTTGCAAGGAAATCTGGTAAAAAATTGTTCTCTCTTTTGATGAATTTAATTTTAAAATCAAATGAAGATAAGATTGCTTGCATGTGGCAAAAATTTGTTTTGAAACTAAATTCTTAATATCATTTTGTAAAACATCTTTTGCAAATTTACAATCAAATCAAAACAGGAATTTTTTGTAAAATAGATCATCTTGAAATTTGGAAATACAAAGTACAATAGATAAAATTTCTCTTTTGATAGTAGAATAATTTTGTTGTGGACTAAGCTAAATGCCAGAATGATGTCGAACTAACTGTTCTTTATCATGCACTCTTTGTTTAAGGATTCTTCCATAACCTATGTTAGATGCATCTGTTTCTACGAATGCAGAGGGATGGGGACTACCTAGATATGGTAAAGACTCGACTTTTTGTCTGATTTGTCTGACAATGTCAGTGTATATCATATCAGGGTTCAAGATTTTTCCTAGGTCTTCTATACAGGAGAGCACATAATTGTCAAAGATAAGGAAAAAAAATCTAAAATGTAGTTGAGGCAGCTAAGAAATCTTTGTAACTGTATTTTACGATTTTTGTAAGCGATTTCTTCTTTTAAATAGGAATTTTGATTTTGTTTTAATTGTAAAAGATTGACTTATTTGTGGATTGAAGAATTTTGTAAAAGCGAAACTTCGCGTTGCTTAGAAGCCGAAAGGAAATTGAAAGAGATTTGTTTGTCAAGAATCTTGGTATGAACACTAGATTCATTAAATAAATTTGTATTAAAAACGGAGTACCAAGAATTATGTCCTAGGTAATATTTTGTACAATCGGAAAATATTTTTGAAGCAAAAACCATTGTTTTGAATGTAACCTTTGTTTAGCTTATACCTGATGTTTAAATGTTCTCCATTGGCACTGCATAATTGTTCTTTTGTTCTTTCACAATACTTAGAAAGAATGATTCCTTTACGTATGCAGTTCTGGTCAGCTCCACTGTGAATAAGAGCTATTGTATTTATAGAGAAATCACTGACTACTATTTTGACCATAAAATACCATTTTTGAATTGTCACTTAAGAAATTGTATGAAGAAATTGTTCCTGATAAACTTCATTCTCATGGATGTTTTCTATATTTTGAAAATTGTCTGGAATATAAGAGGAACTTGGAATTTATGTTTCCATGATGGAAAGTTTTGTACGGAGTTCTAGATTAGTGGCTTTGAGATTGGTAATCTCGTGTCTAAGATCTCAAAACTTGAGCTTTCAGCTCATTGACTTCGATTTGGATCTCTTTTGTAGTGGGTTGCTGGAAAGGATTTGGTATTGGATACTTTTGGAAGAGTTTTGTCAGGTTAGGAGTTTCGATATCAAACTTAATGACCTTCTTTTCTTCCTTAAAAATCAAGTCTTTAAGCTTACTCATATACTTCTTTTTTGTCTCTTCATCAGAAAATTTTCCGATTAGATCAATCAGGAATTCTTTCTGATTTCTGTTTATAATGAAATTGATTGTCTTGATAGGGGAAGAATCATTATCTGATTTATCCTCCTCAGAGCTTTGATAGTAATCAACTTCATTGTCACTATCAGATGAGTTTTGTGCTAAGACAGCTAGAAGCTTCTTCTGAAGTTCAGGCTGATCGGTAAATAACTCATTGATCTTTTGTTCAGTTTTACATTGGAATGCTTTGTGACCTGGTTTGCCATATTTGTAACAAACAACTTGCTTCTTTTTGGCTTTCTTCTTTTTGGAAGAAGTTGGCTTGGAATTGAAGATTGGAGGAGAATTGTTTAGAGGTTTTGTTGATCTTTTGAATCTTTTGTTGACGGCTTTCTTCACACGTTTAGCTTTTGAAGAGGGAGCTTCAATTTTTGCAATGCCAAATGCTTCACAGAAAGTTCACATTTCCTTTCTGGATTGGGCTTTCTCTAATCCATATTTGGCTTGGATTTTGAGTTCATTGCAAATGATGAGTCTTTTGCTTTTGACAACTCCAAAGATCATTCCAAATGTAAGAGTATGGAAAGGGATATCATCCGTCCCACAATGTTGTCAGAGCTTTGAGAGAATTCTCTCTCCAAACAACTTTGGTAGGCCTGTAATGAATCTTTCTTTCCAAAAATTTTGCATGCCATCTTCTCTCTTTAATACATTGGTAAAGAATACATATTTATACCATCTGTAATCTGAGAGAGTAGAGCATCTAAGGTTGATGAGGACAGTTTTGGCAGCGGCTTGACCTTCTTGAGGATTGGTAATAAAATGTAGGGTTATGATATGAATTAATGTTTCATACGCATCTTGGACGCGTTCACCATGTTCATCCAATTCATTTGTCGTATGATTGAGGATAGCTAACCTTTTATCATAGGTGAGATAATTATCCCATGAATTCTTTAATTATCCAAAGAAACCAAAGACAATTATGGTAGTTACATATTTGTTTGAGTAACCATTGACTTTGAAGGCGGCAGCTGCTACTCCCATTTCTTCTGTAGTAGATAGCACTTCATGGTCTAATTTGCCGTCAATGTTCCAACCATAGATAGATCTATCATCGTAGTTTCTATTAGTAAATTGGTCTCTTTCTTCGTATTGGATATCTAGTGGAGTAGGTTTAGGATAATAACTCCTAGTCCTAGCGTTTCTCCAATTTTGTATTTTGTTAAGAGCAAGAGGCTCTTCTTTGTAGGAATTTTGGATAGATTCTTCTCCTTTGAAAGTCTTTTCGATAGTAGCTATGAGCTCATCCGAGTCACTACTACTAATAACAACTTCTTCCTCTTCTTCTGAGGAAGATGCGCTGTCAACCTTTTGTTGGGAAGTTTTGTCAATGCAAGTGAGTGCTTTCTTTTTGTCAATAGCTTCGATTTGTTCAGAAATCTTTTGAAGAAGATCATAATTTAGGCCTTTTGGTTTAGGCAGAGTTCCACAGTGGCTCTGCGAATACTGTCTAATTTGACAAATGGTTTGGAGATACTTTCTGTAAAAGAGGAAGAGGGTTTTTTACCAGGGCTTGCCATATCTTTTTTGGCAGCTTCATTTTTGGAATCAGTTTTGGCATTGAGCTGGTTCAATTGCTCAGTAATTATACTCAATATGGTGTTTGTATAATTGGCTTACTCATGAACCTTTTGATGTCACCAAGCTAGGTAGCATCGGTATCCATTCCCTCCCGGTCACTTTTGTAAGGAAAAGCATGAACAGTCTTTTCCTTGGCAAAAATCTTTATGGGCTGGTGCGTAGGAGGATGGACGGAGACCATACTTGTACCATCAACAAGGTGCCAAACTTTTGCAAGACTGGTTGAACATTTATATTTAGAAGTGTGTAAGCATTATTCAAACCTTTTTGGGATGTAAATGTGAGAAACCATAGGAAAAAGGGGAGGTTGACACCAAGCCTTTGCATGTCAACTTTCCATGCTTGTTTAATCTTTTCTGTAAGGTTTCGATCAATTTGTTCGAGCCATTAGCACTTGGAAGCATTACTAAAAGAGTAATAATCTTCTTTAAGGAAAGGCCAGTCAATTGTAAAATTTGGGCTTGTAAGAACATTTATTCCCGAAGAAGAAGGAGATGGAGGATCATTGATAACTGGTTCTGGCATGGGCGACCTGAACCAGTTTTTTTGTGGTTCTTCTGGAGAGATACTTCTTTCTGAGGTTAAATCAGAAAATGATTTCCTACTGGCAGAAGCTCCAGGGAGATTTGTAGGTCCACGAAACGAGCGGAATCATAAGAGACCTTGGCTATCGGGTTCTTCTATGATTTGCTCAATATCGTTCATTTGTCTGGATTTGTCAATCGAAGCAGGCTGAGCTTCTTCAAGGTCAATAGCTTCTGGAATTATAATCTCATCCCATTTGAGAGGTTTTGGAGTAAAAACTTGAGGTTTGTCATCTTCAATTTGAAGTAAAACTATTTCTTTTGTGTTTGAAGGAAAGGGATTCAAAAATTCTGTATTGAGGTTTGTGGACATAAGTCTGAAATAAACTCTAAACATAATGGCAAAGGTTTTGAAATCATTAAACTCGTCACCTTGAACATGAACATCCAGTTTCAAGGCTTCGGGAGTTATGGGACATGTAAGATCAACACATAAGTCTGGATAACAATTGAAGAAAATTGATCTGTTATGCATATTGGTATTGATCATGGCTAATAGAGACTATTTGTATTTTTTTAACCTTTTGTCTCTTAAAGCCATGTAAATAGGTGCGTTAATACCTTTTCTGATGAAAGGTTTAACAGCAACCTGAACAAGTCCAATATGCATAAAGCGGAATTTGTCCTTTAAATGTATTTGAATTGCTTCTAGTTTTATCAATGAAATCGTTTGTAATCCATTTTGTAAACTCACGATTTCTTCATGAATTTTGATCGAAAAAGCAGTTTGAAAGCTAAATGTACCGATTTTGTAAATAGTTTCAATATTAGTTTTGGGAATATCCCATTTGTGAAAATTGTCAGGAGACAGGGCCTTGATAGGATCATTCGTCCTAAACTTATTACTATTGACTACATCACTACAATGACTATCTATCTTAGACAAAAATAACTTCCTGAACTTACTAGTCATTGCCCTTTTTTGTGCATATGAAGTGACTGATAAAAGTCTACTCCCGCAGTGTAGATTAAAGATGGGACCACCGGGACCACCTCACACAGTTGACTAACGGATTCACAGTTGACCAACGGCTATCAAATATCATGCACAGATAGACACATAAATGGCTCTGATACTAGAAGGAAACAGGATCGAAAGGAACACAAGAAATAAGAAACTTTATTAAGAAAATTTTACAATTGATTGGCCTTTCCTTAAGGAAGATTATTACTCTGCCAGTAATGCTTCCAAGCGTCAATGGTTCGAACAAATTGATCAAAACCTTAGAGAAAAGGTTAAACAAGCATGGATAGTTGATATGCAAAGGCTTGGTGTCAACCTCCCTTTTTTCCTACGGTTTCTTACATTTATCCAAAAAGATTTGAATAATGTTTATACACTCTCAAGTATAAATGTTCAAATCAGTCTTGCAAAAGTTTGGCATCTTGCTGATGGTATAAGTATGGTCTCTGTCCATCCTCCTACGCACCAGCCCATAAAGATTTTTGCCAAGGAAAAGACTGTTCACGCTTTTCCTTACAAAAGTGGCCAGAAAAGAATGGATACCGATATTGCCCAGTTTGGTGACATCAAAAAGGTTCATAAGCAAGCCAATTATACAAACGCCATCTTGAATACAATTGCTGAGCAATTGAACCAACTCAATGCCAAAACTGATTCCAAAAAAGAAGCTGCCAAAAAGGATATGGTAAGCCCCAGTACAAAACCCTCTTCCTCTTTTACAAAAAGCATCTTTAAACCATTTGTCAAATTAGACAGTATTCCCAGAGCTACTGTGAAATCTTTGCCTAAACAAAAAGCCCAAATTATGATCTTCTTCAAAAAATTTCTGAACAAATCGAAGCTATTGACAAAAAGAAAGCACTCACTTGCATTGACAAAACTTGCGAACAAAAGGTTGACCGCACATCTTCCTCAAAAGAAGAAGAAGAAGCTGTTACTAGTAGTAGTGACTCGGATGAGGTCATAGCTACTATCTAAAAGACTTTCAAAGGACAAGAACCTATCCAAAATTTCTACAAAGAAGAGCCTCTTGCTCTTAACAAAATACAAAATTGGAGAAACGCTAGGACTAGGAATTATTATCCTAGACCTACTCCTCCAGGTATCCAATACGAAGAAAGAGGCCAATTCACTAATAGAAACTATAATGGTAGATCTATCTATGGTTGGAACATTGATGGCAAATCAGAGCATGAAGTGCTATCTGCCATAGAAGAAATGGGAGAAACAGTTGCCACCTTGAAAGTCAATGGTTACTCAAACAAACATGTAGCTACCATAACTGTCCTTGGTTTATTTGGACAATTAAGGAATTGGTGGGATAATTATCTCACCTATGATGAAAGGTTAGTTATCCTCAATTATACGACAAATGAATTGGATGAACATGGTGAACGTGTCTAAGATGTGTATAAAACTTTAGTTCATACCATAACCCTACATTTTATTGGCAATCCTCAAGAAAGTCAAGCCACCGCCAAAACTATCCTCATCAACCTTAGATGGCCTACTCTCTCAGATTACAAATGATATAAAGATGTATTCTTTACCAATGTATTAAAGAGAAGAGATGGCATGCAAAATTTTTGAAAAGAAAGATTCATTGCAAGCCTACCAAAGTTGTTTAGAGAGAGAATTCTCTCAAAGCTCCGACAACATTGTGGGACGAATGATATCCCTTTCCATACTCTTACATTTGGAATGATCTTTGGAGTTGTCAAAGGCGAAGGACTCATCCATTGCAATGAACTCAAAATCCAAGCTAAATATGGATCAGAGAAAGTCCAATCCAGAAAGGAAACAGGAACTTTCTGTGAAGCATTTGGCATTACAAAAATTGAAGCTCCCTTTTCGAAAGCTAAACGTGCTCAGAAAGCCATTAACAAAAGATTCAAAAGATCCAATCTTCAATTCCAAGACAACGTCTTCTAAAAAGAACAAAGTCAAAAAGAAGCCAGTTGTTTGTTACAAATGTGGCAAACCAGGTCACAAAGCATTCCAATGCAAAACTGAACAAACGATCAATGAGTTATTTGTCGATCAGCCTGAACTTCAGAAGAAGTTTCTAGCTGTCTTAGCACAAAACTCATCTGATAGTGACAATGAAGTTGATTGCTATTAAAGCTCTAAGGAGGATGAATCAGATTATAATTATTCCCCTATCAAGATGATCAATGTCATTACAAATAGAAATCAGAAAGAATTCCTGATTGATCTAATCGGAAAGATTTCTAATGAACAGACAAAAAAGAAGTATCTAAGCAAGCTTAAAGACTTGATTCTTGAGGAAGAAGAGAAAGTCATTAAGTTTGATATCGAAACTTGCTCCTAGCCTGACAAAACTCTTCCGAAAGTATCTTACCAAATCCCTTCCAACAACTCACTACAAAAGAGATCCAAATTGAAGTCAATGAGCTGAAAGCTCAAGTTCGAGATCTTAGACACGATATTACCAATCTCAAAGCTACTCAGCTAGAACTCCATACAAAACTTTCCATCATGGAAACACAAATTCCAAGTTCCTCTCATATTCCAGACAATTTTTAAAATATAGAAAACATCCCTCAGAATGAAGTTTCTTAAGAACAATTTCTTCATACAATTTCTCAAGTGACAATTCAAAAAGGGTACTCTATGGTCAAAATAATAGTCAATGATTTCTCTATAAATGCAATAGCTCTTATTGACAATGGAGCTGACCAGAATTGCATACGTGAGGAATCATTCCTACTAAAGATTGTGAAAGAACAAAAGAACAATTGTGCAGTGCCAATGAAAAACCTTTGAACATCAGGTATAAGCTGAACAAAGGTTACATTCAAAACAATGGTTATTGCTTCAAAAATATTTTTGTGATTGTACAAAATATTACCCATGACATAATTCTTGATGCTCCGTTTTTAACACAAATTTATCCATTTTATGTTAATGAATCTAGTGTTCATACTAGGATTCTTGACAAACAAATCTATTTCAATTTCCTTTCTATTGCTAAGCAACGCGAAGTTTCGCTTTTACAAAATTCTTCAATCTACAAACAAGTCAATCTTTTACAATTAAAACAAAATTAAATTTCTTATTTAAAGGACGAAGTCTCCTACAAAAGAATTGAAGAACAACTTCAAAACCCTTCTACTCAACAAAAAATTCTTGATCTTGAACAATTTCTTAAGAGAAAAATATGTTCTGACCTTCCTAATGCATTCTGGAAAAGGAAAAAACATATCATTTCTCTTCCCTATGAAAAAGATTTTGATGAACGAAACGTTCCTACCAAGGCTAGACCAACTCAAATGAATTTTGAACTCCCTGACTTTTGTAAAAAAAGAAATCCAGAACCTCCTTGACAAAAGGCTTATTCAACCTTCAAAGTCTCCTTGGAGCTGTGATACTTTCTATGTTAATAACACTGCCGAAAAGGAATAAGGAGTTCCTAGACTGGTTATTAACTATAAACCTTTGAATAAAGTTTTACAATGGATTTGTTATCCTATTTCAAACAAAAGAGATCTTTTCAATCGTTTATCTGAAGCCAAAATATTTTCAAAATTTGATATGAAGTCAGGATTTTAGCAAATTCAAATTACAGAATCTGATCGTTATAAAACGGCATTCATAGTGCCATTTGGACATTACGAGTGGAATGTAATGCCCTTTGGACTGAAAAATGCTCCCTCTGAATTTCAAAACATAATGAATGACATTTTCACCCCTTACACTTCTTTCATCATTGTTTACACTGATGATGTGTTAGTATTCGCCAAAATCATTGATCAACATTTTAAGCATCTAAAGATCTTTTTAAACATTATTAAAAGAAACGGATTGGCCGTTTATGCTATAAAAATGCTTTTGTTCAAAACACAAATTAGATTCATGGGGCATGATATCTTTCAAGGGACTATTAAACCTGTTTTAAGATCGCTTGCCTTTGCTAACAAATTTCCAGACATCATTAAGGACAAAAACCAATTACAAAGATTTCTTGATTGCCTTAACTACATTTCAGATTCTTTCCCTCATCTTCGACAATTGTGTGCTCCCCTGTATAGAAGACTTAGGAAAAATCCTGAACCTTGATCTGATATACACACTGATGTCGTTAGACAAATTAAACAAAAGGTCGAGTCTTTATCATGTCTAGGTATTCTGCATCCCTCTGCATTCATGATTGTAGAAACAAATGCATCTGACATAGGTTATGGAGGAATCCTTAAACAAAGAATGCATGATAAAGAACAGTTAGTTCGATATCATTCTGGCATTTGTCTCAGCCCACAGCAAAATTATTCTATTATCAAAAGAGAAATTTTATCTATTGTACTTTGTATTTTAAAATTTCTAGATGATCTATTTTACAAAAAATTCCTGCTGAATTGATTGTAAATCTACAAAAGATGCTTTACAAAAGGATGTTAAGAATTAAGTTTCAAAACAAATCTTTGTCAGATGACAAGCAATTTTATCTTCATTTGATTTTGAAATTAAATTCATCAAAGGAGAGAACAATTCTTTACCAGATTTTCTTACAAGAGAGTTTTTGCAAGGAAGAAGTGACGAAGCTCATTCCTTATAGGTTTCACAATGAGCAGCGAAGACAAAGGTAAAGGTTTATAATTGGACAAATTCGTTCCCACACAAAAACAAATGACAAATTACCCCCATGAGCCTCTTCTTTTCTACTTTCGTGACTATGGACTCTACTATACATCATTTTATACACCAAGATACAATAAAAGTGTCATCTTTATTGATTATCAGGAATGGTATAATTCGACTGAAATACCATTTTACAATTATCTCAAAATCATCAAGGCTTACCAGGCACTTGTTCAAGATGTTAACAACCATCCAGTACTTGTCATTATGCCCACTGGGTATATTGAATCCTTTCGATGGTTCCACAAACAGTTTGAATATTGTATAGCCTTTGAACATCATATTTTCCAATTTGTCTCCAAAACGTTCCAAGATGTTCACATTTGCCCTTTTGATCAAAGCAATACTCATGTTGTAATACCATTAAGGCATCCTATAGAATTTGACACTTCCTGCCTTATCCACACAAAGAATGGATTATGCTACAAGTTTCTACAAGATGATAACTCTTGCTTTCGCTACTAGCCGGAGTCCGCTACAAAACCCAGGATTGAAGATCTTCAGGACTCTCAAGATCCTTATGATCTATGAAAAAATAAAATTCAAAACAAAAGAAAAGAGCCCGCAAAGGTCTTGGAATTTGGCAAAAGAAAGGGCCATTACAATTGACAAAAATTTTATTTTACAGACGAAGAAAAAACTGTCGACAGATACTATTCATTACAGTTCCCCGACATTTCACTGTTCATCTACAATATCGACAAGTTACTATTTATGAACAGTTCTCAAGGACGAAATTTTTAAAAGTTGCATAGTACAAAGTTGTTACCTTTTGACAATTGCGACTCAACTTTCGGCGCATGACAAATGAAGATAATTAAGCATCATTACGCCTCCATTATTGAGGTCCTCCCAGCTCTATATAAGGCAGGCATTTTCATTCGAACAAATCATCGAAAATTCAGGAGATCAAAAACAAACCAAACTCTCATCTACAAAACTCTTTTCTCTCCTCTTTAATTTTCTTCTTTTATAAATCCTTGTACAAGTTCTACAAATCGACAATTTGTAAGTTTATTACTATTACAAAGTATCTGTAAGTTTTCTTTTAAGTGTTCTTACTTTAGTTTGTATTTTCCTTTTATGTATTTTGTGTTTTAAAATTATCTTAATTAAGTTTTCTTATTTCATGTGTTCCTTCCTATCATGTTCCCTTCTGGTATCAGAACCATTTATGTATTTATCTGTGCATGATATTTGATAGGCGTTGGTCAGCTGTGAATCCGTTGGTCAGCCGTGGGAGGTGGTCTCGATTAGTGGTCCCGGTGGTCCCGTCTTCAATCTACACTGCGGAAGTAGACTTTTACCATTCACTTCATATGTACAAAAGATGGCAATGGCTCGTAAGTTCAGGAAGTTGTTGTCATTTAAGATAGATAGTCATAGTAGTGATATAGTCAATAGTAATGAATTTAGGACGAATGATCTTATTAAGGCCCCATCTCCTGACAATTTTCACAAATAGGATATTCCCAAAATCAATATTGAAACTATTTACAAAATTGGTACATTTAGCTTTCAAACTGCTTTTTCCATCAAAACTCATGAAGAAATCGTGAGTTTACAAAATGGATTACAAATGATTTCATTGATCAAACCAGAAGCAATTCAAATACATTTAAAAGACAAATTCCACCTTATGCATATTGGACTTGTTTAGGTTGCAATTAAACCTTTCATCAGAAAAGGTATTAACGCACCTATTTACATGGCTTTAGGAGACAAAAGGTTAAAGAAATACAAATCGTCTCTATTAGCCATGATCAATACCAATATACATAACAAACTAATTTTCTTCAATTGTTATCCAGATTCTGTGTTGATCCTACATGTCCTATGACTCCCAAAGCCTTAAAGCTTGATGTTCATATTCAAGGTGATGAGTTTCATGATTTCAAAACCTTTGCCATTATGTTTAGAGTCTATGTCTATAAACCTCATTTTTGAATCCCTTGCCTTCAAACACAAAAGAAACAGTTTTACTTCGAATTAAAGATGACAAACCTTAAGTTTT
>JAKOGI010000214.1:99612-142112 GCA_029747015.1 Carnegiea gigantea
CATGAATAAATTAATATAAAATCCCCATAACCTACCACAAGCGACCAAATAAGTCATAATAGTTTAGGACAGAATTCTAAATTACTTAAGGAAAACCCCTAATTTTATACTTTTGTGTTTTTATACGATCAATATTTTATGAATTAATTTTGATAAAACATAAATATACGCTGGATATGATGTATTTAGTTATATACCTTTGATTAGTACAATAAAAAAAAATGAAGTCGTCCCTACATCACACTGCTTGCAGAACGCTAGTTATTCAATTAAGAACTTATGGTAGTTACTTCAAAACTCATGAGAATTTTGTACATCCCGTGGGTATAGGAATACTAGTTTATTAATAATACTGAAGTTTTTTGAACAATAATGCCAAAATTTTATTGTCATATCTCCTCATGCAGGTTAGTCCGTTGTTGTATTCTTTGTGGTTTCAAAAGAATGCTCTATTTGCCAGAGGCTTAGAATTCTAATTCTCACTGCACTACATTTTCATATGATTTTTTTTTTTAAAGCAACTAACTAACTTCATTAGTCAAAAATCACATACTTTTGCTATAAAGCATCAAACAAGTATTATGTTGCATGAAGGATGAAGGTAATCTTCATCAAACTATATTGAACACTTAATGCGATTTTATATTTGATGTTTCAATATTAAAATATTACTAGTTTGTGTACAACAACAATAATAATGAGAACAAAAGAACATAATAGCTATGCACTTTTTTGTCATTTTATATTCACGAGCTAAATCAACAATTAATTTAACCGAATACAATTTCTTCCATCCGCTAGAAAAATAGCTGTTAGCTAAAAACTAAAATATGACATATATCCACTATTCAAACAGTTATCAGCTAATTAGATCACCAATTTTACCGAATATGGCCTTGTACTTCAGTAAAAAATAACCAAAAAACATCCGCAAAATACTTATAGTGTCAATAAAAAAAATCTCATGAACAAATACAATACATGTGGTTGATATTCTTTCTCCCTGATTATATTTGAATTTGTTTGTAACATTCGAATTGAAGAAGTGTAACTTGTTAAATTTGTTCTTTTCTCCTTTCCCAAAAAGACTCCCTCAGTTTTCGCTTTTTTTTAGTTGGGGCGTCTTTAATGGAATAATGTTAGACGAACCCTTAGGCCATCCCCAGCCCAATGTCACGCGGGTAAGGGTTGGGCCTGCGTGTCACACGCGTCGGCCCCAACCCATTACACGCATGACAGTGAACGGGGGACGGAACCCAACCCAATTCCGCCCTGCATTTATTTTTTTTTTGGTCGCGTAGCGGCCACAAAACGCGGCGCTTTAATGTATGTCAGTGAAGCAAACGACGCATTTTGGTCCGTTGTTTGCCCAAAAAAAAATGGCTCGGGAATTGGACTGTGCTCGGTACTTGGGCCGAATTAATGGGCTAGCTGTTGACACCCGTTGCCTTCAACGGTCAAAAATAGGTTTTGAGGCTTTTCTTTTTTTTTTTTGTTAGTTAAATTGTGTATAAATATGAGATAATTGTGCGGAAAATGAAATTTACATAATCTCTCTCATTTTTATCTAAATCTAAAATATCATCTGCTGCTATTTGAAGAAAAGTCTTTGAAGTGAAGAGGAAAAAATTGTGGTAAGTGGTACACAATTTTTTTTGGTGATGTTTATTGATTTAACTAAATTAATTATATGTAGTTGTAATTTTGAACTAATTACTTTTATTTATATGGTGTTGTTGGTAGATATTTGGAAGGTGGATTTGTGAGTTTGAGAAGAATCAAGATAAAGTGAAGTGAAGTGAAGAAATTTGTAAGAATTTTTTGTTGTACTATTTCATGTTCATAGATGTTATGTATAATATGAGAACATTTTAAATGACATGTTTAATTTGAAGAAGCTAATTTGAAAATTTAAAATTTTAATTGTTAGATTAGGTTTATGTTGTTAGATGTTATGTTTAATATTTAATAGAAATTCTTTAGTGTTAAATGTATGTTTGAAAATCTAGAATTTTCATTACTTTATGGAAATTTAAATGTGTGAAGTTGAATATGTGTAAGGGAATAATGAAGTTTTCATGAAATAAGTTGGTAGAAATTGGAATGAGAAAAAGTGTAAATTTGAAATTTTAATTTGTTTGATTTATTTTTAATTTAGTATGTTGTGATTAACATTTGTATGTTTCAATTAATATGATAACATTTTAAATCACATGTTTAATATAAAGAATCTAATATATAATAGAAATTCTTTAGTGTTAAATGTATATTTAAAAGTCAAGAATTTTCATTACTTTATGGAAATGTGAAATTCTTTGTGGAAATTTTAATTGTTAGATTAGGTGTATGTTGTTAGATGTTATGTTTAATATTTAATAGAAAATCTTTAGCGTTAAATGTATGTTTAAAAATCGAGGATTTTAATTACTTTATGGAAATTTAAATGTGTGAAGTTGAATATGTGTAAAGGGAGGTATGAAGTTTTCATGAATTAAGTTGGTAGAAATTGGAATGAGAAAAATTGTAAATTTGAAAATTTAATTAGTTTGATATATTTTTTTAATTTTGTATGTTGTGACTAACATTTGTCCGTGTTAATGAATGTGAAGTTGAATATGTTTGAAAATCACATATTAGATTACATGCTTAGTTTATCTTTATTGTTAATTTGTTATATATTTTCAAATATATGTTTGAATTTTTTTAATTAATTGGTGAAATAATTAGATATTAATATCACTTGCGTAATTGGTAAATTAGGTATTCAAACTAAAAATATGGTAATTATGTTTGCACAAATTTGTGAAATGTCGAAGTAGACTTTTAAATTATGGTAGTATGGTTTTGTTGGTAGATGATTTAAAGTAATATGTTTAGATAGAATTAAAATTAGTTTGTGTAATATGGGTAATTTGTGAGTATGATTTTAAATAATATGATCATGTTGGATTAAAATTACTTGCTCTATAATCATGTTGATTTTAAATAATATGATCATGTCTAGTTAGTATGTTTTAATTAATATTTTTATTTAATAATTCCGGTACGTTCATGTTCAATTAATATTTTTAATATTTGGTTTTTTGTGAATTATATGAAATTGAATTGAGTAGTTTAGATTGAAATTAAAACTTAAACTACAATGTAGGCGAACCTTGAAATGGACCCGGATGACACACAATCCTTCATGCACCTACTTTCCGGGGCCGACTTACAAAGTGAACTTAGAAATAGTTCAAATCTTCCCCCACGTCCCATGGATTGGCAACCTTATCCACCACCACATAACCCCCCAGCTTATTCCCAACATTATCCGCCACAATACCCGATAAATTGGCAACATTACCGGCCACCACAGAACACCCCTCCACCAAGTCTTAGCTACGGATCAATGTCCCTTCCATGTCACCCACCTCAACCTCCTCGTACGACCTCAACAACACCTGAACCTCCTTGTACAACCTCACCAGTACCTCGTCCTTCGCCAAGTAATAATCCCAACAACAAGAAAGGTGGTGTGCAGCCCCCTAAGTGGATATTAGAAGAGGATCGCTACTTAGTGAAGTCGTGGATTAATGTGAGCACCAATCCAATCACTGGGGCCGATCAAAAGTTAACTGGTTTTTGGATTAAGGTGGCCAACATCTTCAACCAGCATGATCCCGATGGTGCTTCCAAGAGAATGAGGAAGGTGTGCAATGCCCGATAGAATCGAGCAGCTCCATTAGTTTCTAAATGGTGCGCTTGTGTGGGTCAGGCATACCGGGGGAAGTTAAGTGGTGCAAACGTTGACAACATTATGTAAAATGCCCAAGATCTTTACGTTAGTATGGTGAGAAAGTCTTTTGACCTTGTGTATTGGTGGGTCTTACTAAAGGACCAACCAAAATGGGAGACCTTCTGTGATCAATCCGTAGAAGCGTCTTCCAAACGGCTCAGAGTAACTGAGGTGGGGGCATACTCCGAGAGTGACACCCTCGGCACCCTACCACCCCTGCAACTCCTGCCAGTGAGGGTACACTAACTCAAATAGTTGGTGGGCTTATCCGCCCCATCGGAACAAAAGTTGCCAAGAGAAAGGCAAAGGAGCTAGTTGCAGATCCG
The DNA here is from genome assembly GCA_029747015.1 of Carnegiea gigantea. NCBI lineage: Eukaryota > Viridiplantae > Streptophyta > Magnoliopsida > Caryophyllales > Cactaceae > Carnegiea > Carnegiea gigantea. The sequence goes on from JAKOGI010000214.1 coordinate 103,717, forward strand.
GTGTTGAATATCGTGACAACAGAGATGGCAACAATACGGGCAACAAAGAATAGCACCATATTTGAGCGATATGTCCTAGCCCAAGAGAAGAAGGCAAATGCAGATGCTAAAGCTATTGAGTTAAGAGATCGACAACAATCCTTGGAAGAAATGAGGAACGTCTTAAGGAGATGAAGTATGAGGACAAAATTTTGAAAATGAACATTTCAGAGATGTGTCCTGAAGATCAAGCTCGATATGACCGAATTCAAGAAGAAATTAGGAGTCACTACCATCAAAACTCATCCTCCTCTGATATTGACCTTTTCTTTAGATTGATTACTCAGATGTAGTGTTTGTTGTTATTGTGTTTTCACGAAACATTAGTTGTACTTCAAACCTTTTCACTTGTTTAATGACGTCTTTATCACTAAGTTATTTCTAAGTTGATGCATTACGTATAAATTCGCAATTAGTCGCTTTTAATTTAGTTTTTATAAATGTCACAAGGTTAATTTCCTAATGTATAATTTTTATTTGACTTACATTAACGTTAAGTTTATATGCACAGGTATTCAACAATGAGTGACTAATCATCCTCCTCCACAACGTCAGCCTCAACAGATGGTTTGACTTTCATCGTAGAAGAATCTAGCGATGATTCACCGATATTGGAAAATATCATCAACAATGAAAATGGCTCGAAGTTGTTGGAGTTGGCGTTAAAGACAAGACACATTAGACAACAAAGTAGGGCTTCGTCATCATCACGAAGACCCAAGAACAAGAAAAGATTTGTAAAGAGAAATCGACAAGAAGCACACGATCGCCTCTACAAAGACTACTTCGCTGATGACTCTATCTACAATGAGACCTATTTCCGGTGTAGAGTTTGAATGCAAAAGCAGTTGTTCCTTCGCATAGTTAGCACCTTAGAGAGTCGTTTTGAGTACTTTCAATTGAAGCACAATGGTCTCAGTAGGCGTGGGCTGTCACCACTTACCAAGTGCACTGCAGCCATGCGCATGTTGGCTTATGGTATATCGGCTGATTGTGTCAATGAATACTTAAAGATTGGTGAAGGCACAGCTATGGAGTGCATGAAAAATTTTGCCGGTGGGGTCATTCAAGTGTTTGGGGAAGAGTACCCAAGAAAACTAACACAAGCTGATGTTGATCGTTTATTACAAGTGGCAGAAGCCCCAGACTTTTCGGGTATGTTAGGGAGCATTGACTGTATGCACTGGGAATGAAAGAATTGTCCCGCGGGTTAGAAAGTAGTATTTGCGAAAGGAGTATACAAAGTTCCGACTTTGATTCTTGAGTTGTTGCTTCCTACGACCTTTGGATATGGCATGCATTCTTTGGGTGCCCGGGCACCCTCAATGATCTAAACGTCCTCCATCGATCCGATGTTCTTCAAGAGGTATACGAGGGTGCGACTCCAATGTGAATATGTTGTCAACGGTCACAATTACAACATTGGGTACTTTTTGTCTGACGGTACTTATCCAAGGTGGGCCACCTTCGTGAAGACCATCCCCCTTCCTCAAGGAGCCAATGTAAAATTATTCGCTGAATGTCAAGAATCTGTTAGGAAGGATGTAGAGAGAGCATTTGGGGTTCTACAAGCTCGCTTCACCATCATCCGTGGTCCTGCATGAAACATGGACAAGGCTGAATTGGGTATGATAATGAAGGCATGCATTATACTCCACAACATGACCGTCGAGGAGCGTGATTTGTGCGACCTCAATTTTGAATATGATAATGTGGAGGACAACACCTCGCAACCTAATGTCCAACGGAATCATCATCCGTGCTATGCAGCCTACCTTCGTAGAGTACAACAGGTTCATAACTCAGACTTACATGCGCATCTTCAATCCGATTTGGTCGAAGAAATATGGAGGCGACACACGACGCGAAGAATATCGCAAACGTAGTTGTTTTCTGTTATTTGTCAATATTTGGCGATGTATTTTTTTAAATAAAAATAGTCGAACGTTCGTGATGTGTTTTTTTGAACATGTCCAATCTTCATATTGTAGTTTGTTTTCAATTGCGATCCTTCCTTTGTATTAGGTTTTAAGTAAATTGTACTTTCAATCCTTTTTTTTCCACCTGTGCGAAAACAAACACAAAAAAATAATAATAGGAAAAATTACAATCAACTTATACATTTTTGTGTTAACAAAATAAATGTTCCTTACTCTCGAAAAATAAAAACATTCACACATGTTACAAAAATTAAAACACAAATACAACATAAAAAATAAAAGGTAATAAATTAGGTTCCTATTATAGGCTCCATGACAATTAATTGTCCTGAAATGAGTTCCAGTGGCTAGAATATTGAATGGAATACAAGTGGAATTCATGCTGACATAGCAGGCCTGAGTTCCAAAAAATGGAACTCTAGCTGGGGATGCCCCTAGAATCCCTGCCTTGACCGAAACATTTTGTGCTTAACTGCTTATGCACCCAATCCATGACAACATTATGCATAGTCGGCACACCCAACTCTCTGACGTTACACTAATTAATGTCTCACCATGCTTTCTCTGCACTTTTACCGGACCATCGTCCACATTCCCCCTGTTGCCTCCCATACCTGTCACAACCTACCTAGCATTACACCAAATTCTCGAGGGCAGGATTGTCCAATTAACCGTTACTGCTCTTAAAACCACCTGATTTTTCACGTCGCTCTCTCCCAGACGCTATATCCTCCACCCAGGCGGACAAATCCAGTTGTACGCCTAGACTCTCAATGCACATTTCCGTTATAATTATTGCATTAATTATCAACTAAGTATGCAAGTGGTGGATTGGCATGGCAAAGGGGTGATCAACTAGTTTATGCAGGTTCCAAACCTGATCTAGGAGTAAGGACTTGCTCTTTTTGTGGGGAGGGGATCATAAATTACTTCCTCTTCTTTTAGAGATAATTAGTTTCCCTTTTTGTGAGATAATTTATTTTTCATTTTATTCCTCTTTTTTATTTTACTTTCTCTTTTGATATTTAAAAAGTTTCATTTTTATTATTTTTACTATTAACTACTTTCCCCTTTTTGAGATAACTAGTCTGAGCCAGTGCTTTGCATGGAGTATATTCAAATAGACATTCTTTGGATATGTTATCGAAATAATAAACAAATAGTTATGTTAGACATTATTAATATTATAATTTAGAGGAGATAATAGAAAAATTCAATGAAAAAGTTAAGTATACAGCAATTTCGTGCATAACCAATGGGGTTAACAATTGAAAACTATATGATTTTGGAAAAAATCTATATAAGTGTGATGGAGATAATAGATAGTGAATTTGTCACAAAGCACGCTAAATTAGGTGATGATAAGTCAATCTATGATGCCAATAACGAAAAATCCACCTTCTCCTCTCGTTGTTGAGCAAAAATCTATAAAGTCGTTAATTGTCTAGTGAATTTAGGTAGAAACTATTTTGAAGTTAGCTTAGTTTGAGTTTCGCATGTAACAAAAATAAAATTTATCTTTCAACGAAAATAATTTGAACATTATATTTATGCTAATACATAACTTTTTTGGCTATTTAAAGTGGCCCATTAGGGGGCGCTAATATAATTATGTATTCATAGTTTGTACATTTGGTTTTCATACCAACTCAATAGTTTCATGGGTTTTGATATAAACTTCCCATGCCCTTATGTTGTCTTCCAAGAGATGGGCTGAGTTCAGATTTGTGGATTGAGATATTTCTTAGTTTGAAGTGTTATAGCGATTTGGGGCATTTTATTTTAAACGGTAAAAGACTAATTATAATTTTAGGTGTTTTATGAAGAGAATTTGATTATTGGATTTGGATGGTTTAAAAGAAAACGAAAATATTTTTTTTCTTGTGCGTTAAATAGATCAGATTTTGGTCAATTTATTCGAAACGTTAAAAAATTAATTCTAGTTTTAAGATTTACATTGATTAAATTTAATTATAAGATATGTATGCTTTGAAACAAAAAGAAAAATAGTTAGTTTATTTCCTCTTGTTAAATAGATTATATTAAATGTGAAAGAAATTCAGCTTCACGAGCCCAATATGATGATCATGTTTTATTTTTAATTTTTTTTATATTTCACATTCAACCCTTGCAATATGTTATATTATGCTTACAGTATGTAATTTTTCAGTACAACCCTTACGTTTATATGATTATAATTAATATTGACTGTGTTGTCAAATTCAAAGAGAAAGATAACAACGACGATAATACAATGACGATAACAACAACAATAGTAAGAACGGAAATAATCATGGAAATCATATTTATATTCATATTATCTCTAATAATAAATGCTCAAATGTATATTTGTATCAAAAAACACAAAATAATAATAATAATCATGGAAATCAAAAATGTTTATTATTTCTATATAAATGTGTATATTATATTATGTGTTAATAATAAGGTGGCACATAAGGGTTTACGGTTTGTTCAGTAATTACAATTTGGTTTCCTTAAGTTAAAACTTCTAAAACATGAACTTATTCTATAATAATGAAATAATAAAAACTTTTATATCCATTATAATCCCTTAATTTCTCTTTGATAATTAGATGATCATAATTAATATTAACGATGTTATCAAATTCAAAGAGAAAGATAACATAGCCGACAACGACAATGACGACAATAACAACAATAGTAATAATGAAAATAATCATCAAAATCATATTTATTTTTCTGTTATCTCTAGTAATACTCGAAAAATACAAATTATTAATAATAATAATGGAAATCAAAAATATTTATTATTTCTTTATAATTGTGTATATTTTATTATGTGTTAATAATAAGGTATCACATAAGGTTTTATGACTTGTTCAATAATTATAATTTCGTTTCCTTACGTTAAAACTTCTAAAATATGAACGTATTTTATAATAATTAATTAATAAAAATTTTTATATCCATTATAATCTCTTAATCTATCTTTGATAATTTGATTATCATTATTAATATTGACTATGTTATCAAATTCAAATAAAAAGATAACAATGATGATAGCGATAATGACGACAACAACAATAGTAATAATAGAAATAATAATGAAAACCGTATTTATTATTCTATCGTCTCTAATAATACATGCTCAAATTTATATTTATATTGAAAAATACAAAATACTAATAATAATGATGGAAATTAAAAATGTTTTGGTCTGTAGGAGCCACAATGGGCAATACAATATAATGAGGGTTAGGGAAATCGAACCTGAAACCTAATGTGCCTAGTAAAGAGTACAATATAATAAGGGAGAGGGGAATCGAACCTGGGACTTAATATGCCGGTAAAGAGAAAGAGATTATTGTATATATTATTTATTGAGGCGGTTATCGAGATAAATCCAAGGGCTAAGATTGTTTAAGATTTTGGCTGTGAAGCAACATATACCCGAAATTTACTCACATGTTAGCATTTTCTATTTCCTCAACACTCAGCCCCTTACACATTTTAGCATTTATAATATAAAGATTACGTTTCCATTTCAGTCCTCTTTTTTATTTTTATTTTTCTTTCTTAGTGCATGTACACATTTTTAATAAGCAAATACACATTATAGCCTATATTCTAGGATACGATATTTGTTTAGAAGTAGTACTGTATCTTTTGGTGAGATATAATATATGTTTACAATATATCATATTTGACGTACAGTTTTTTTAGTGAGGTAGATTGTGACTTTTGATTAGCTATAGTATATGTTAGTTGAGCAATACTTTATATTTATCTTCCAATGTGTTATGATATATCTTTTGATTAACTCAAATATAAGATTCTTTATATTTACAAGAATGACACACCAGAAAAGTTTCAATCACTTATACTCTTACTATTTCTTTTAGTGAGCTACGATATTTATTTAGTGAGTTATAAAATATATTCGTGATCAATATGATTCAAAGAGCAATACTAACTATTCTTAATCAAAATGAGCGAGCACATAGACATTCTTTTTCATATTTGATGTATGGTTTTTAGTGAGTTCTATTATGACTTTTGGTGAGCCATAGTATATATTTAGTGAGCAATACTTTATATTTATCTTCTAATGTATTATGATATATCTTTTGATTAACTCAAATATAAGATCCTTTATTTGTACAAGAATGACATACTTGAAAAGCTTTAATCACTTATACTCTTAGTAATTCTTTTAGTGAGCTGTGATATTTGTTTAGTGAGCTGTGATATATATTTAGTGAGTTATAACTTACATTCAATTATCAATATGATTCAATGAGCAATGCTAACTATTCCTAATTAAAAAGAGCGAGTAAACAATATAATACACAATTTAAGCGAGCACATACACATTCTTTTTCATATTTGATGTATGGGTTTTTTTAGTGAGCAGCATTGTGACTTTTGGTGAGCTATAGTATATGTTTAGTAAGCAATACTTTATAGTTATCATTCAATGTGTTATGATATAAAAGTAATATAAGCATTTAATTTATACACACACACATTTTAATTATCAAAAATAGCGAGTAAACAATATAATATACAATTCAAGTGAGCACATACACATTCTTTTTCATATTTGATGTATAGTTTTTTTAGTGAGCTGCATTGTGACTTTTGGTGAGCTATAGTAATTGTTTAGTGAGGAATACTTTATATTTACCGTCCAATGTTTTATGATATAAAAGTAATATAATGCATTTTAAATTATATGTTTGTTTTTTAATCTCAGTGGAATATATGAAGTCATTGAAAAATTAAATGTAATTTTAATAAAATAAATTACAAGTAAGAAAAATCACAAAACTTAGTTGGATAGAATAAATTAAAGAAAATAAATGATGTCTAAATAAAAAAATTAATTAATTAGCCTTATTTTTAATTTTTTAAAAAGAAGCCTAAACAATTTTCAAGGTGAAAAGAAATAAACTAAATGATGTCTAAATAAAGAATATTAATTAATTTAACCTTAATGAATTTTTTTTAAAAGGCGCTTAAAGGATTTTTAAGGCGAAAAGAATAACAATTAGAAAAAACGGATTTTGCTTTCGCTATGAATCAAACCCGTACCTTACCGGTTTGGATAGAACACCCATACTACTACAATACTAGACAATTTCTGTTGATTTAGCAGCGCGGATTATATTTAGTTTCAACAGGGCGTACCTTCCGTACGCGGTTGGATGGGCAGCTCTATCCAAGTCCACATGCCCTTTCTCCTCTCTCTCTCTTCCAGTTTTACATAGGGGTGTCAAACTGGTTGAGATAGCAGCATTCAATTTTGTTTTTATTATGCGATTTTACTAAACTATCCTTTTCAAGTTTATGAAGATGCCCTTGGGTTTTTAATATTTTTTGTTTAATTTTATTCGCTATCTTCGTCAGTGTAATAAGTTATTCGCGAATCGTTAATATTCAAATTAGGTTGGAACCACACAGTTTATTCAAAGGTGAGTTCTAATAAAGTTATATTATCTTGTATTAAACTCATTATAACAGGTGAAAGATAATGTTGTCTAGATTTATAATAATTTAATAACTTTGGTCTTAAACTTCTTGGTGTTAGATCAAAAGATTTAAAAAAATCCCAAGCCTAGTTTACTGTATGATATTTTAAGTTAAGCAAATTAAAACTTTGTCCTGTAAGGCAATCACCTTCTCAGTTTAATCTAGAGTTAGACTATAGTTTATTATTCCGATAACTCATATCTTCAATTTTATACGTTTTTTTTTTTTTTTCCTTCAAGTAGATAATATATGGGGTTAACTTATTCATTTGTCTTCTTATTCAATCATGTGCTTGTGGGGTTTTCAAAAGTTAGCAAATTTCAACGCGTATGGCTTATCTAGTTATTTATATGCAACTTGCAAGTGATTCAAAAGAATCAGACTCAATTAGCGTTAAGAGTTTAGTAGACACAACCAATTTACTTGCTAGGTTAATTTAGTTAGTTGTCTAATTTTAATTAGTAGGTAGCCTAATTTTCATTGTAGGCTAACTTCCTTTGGTAGGCTCTGACACCATTACCCCACGGGGTTTGGTAACTTTTTGTAGAAAAAGGTTTAAAACTCTTTGATGAGAGAACATAATTGAACAAAGAATAGATAAAACTGTTTAAATTTTTAAGAAATGGTAGTCCTAAAGTAATAAATCAAACTATCAACAAACAAAATCAAAAATTTATACCTTCTTCTTTCTTAGGGTCTCTCCTGGAGATATATCGTTCTTCAGCGTGCCACCACGCCCTTCCTCTTCACGAGCCTTACTGCACTTACTTCAACTTACAAACTATTTCTCCCCTCTCAAGAACTTTGAAAGAATAAAGATATAGATTCGAGATTTCTGAAGATGGTTTTGCTATTACTTGGTTTCCCAAAAAGGGAAATTAGAACATGATGGAGAACATAATGCCTTTTGAGTGATTTATTTTTCGCTCAAATTGCCTATGCCTTCTCTCTTCTTGAGTCACATAATTATAATATTATAGGGCTTGCATTATTGCTACAGCTCCAGCGTCATACAATAATTGTGTTACAGATAAGATAATAATATCAAGATAGTACACTATAAGTCATTATCATAGAGATTTCTAGTGACAAGGTTTGGAGAAAAGAATCATAAGATAGTACAATAAGTGACAAGTTTTGAGATTTCTAAAAGATAAGATAAGGATGCTAGTTGTCGGCAAGATCTCAGCCTTACATCTATCTTACTGTTGGCAAAATCTGAGTCATTTTTAGTAAAACTTGCTTTTTTTCATCTTTTTTGACGAGTTTTACGAATTTATTTTTAATAGCTGCAGATCATTGAAAGTTGTCTGGCTCTGGCTGATATAGAAATTTCAGGAGTTCGTCATCGCAGCTTCCTTCAGTCATTCCTTCTTTAGTGATGATGATATAATCAGCTCTTCTTAGTAGACATTTTAGTCCCGAAGCATGTAGTCAGTGTCCTTGACATTTAACTATCAAGGCTCCACTAGTTCTTCTGTAGTTGATCCATGATTCATTAAATCAAAAAGGATCAAATTTGTTGGTAGCTTTAATGTTTAGTTGAAATTGTTCGGACACATATACAACTCGAATAATGCTTATTCTGGAGTAGATAATACCAGCTTTCTCATCCTTCTCTGGAGGAATTATATGAAGTTTTACAAAGATAGATCCTTGTTTAAAAGTTTTAAGGACCTGGATTATTTCAGAAGGGAAAGATGATAGTTCTGTGAGTTTAGGACTGGGATATACCAAATCTAGATATCCAAATTCATAAAACAGATAAATTATTTCTGGTTTGGTGCCTATACGTGCTGTCAGTCTTGCAAACAAAGATTTGCCTCCACTATAGAAAATTTTTGGAGCTTCATGAAGTTTCCAGTAAACAAGTTGAGTTGTCCTATAATATCCTGCAATAAAAGGGTTGCAAATACCAAAAGAAACAAACTTTTTGGTTTGAGTGGCTGGGTTTATGGTCCATTTTTATAATAGTTTTGCCTTTAGTTCTAGCATTTTCCTCTCCTTTTCGAGAAATGGAGTGCTTGAACTAGGCTCAGTAAGTGTTGTAGTAGTAGTTTGCATAGCTGGCAAAGTCATTGGATTTGCAGAACTAGTAGTTATCATAGGTGACGTAGTTGAGGAAGTCAGTTTTAGAACGCGAATAGTTTTTAGAAGTTCTGCAATGACAGTTATTCCTTGCTCAAGATCCTTCCTCATATCACTGATGATTTCGATAGTTCCTTTGGAAAGTTTATCAATTTCAGTTCGAATGTTGGCAACAATATCTTGTGCTCCAGTTTAAAGATGCTCTAGATTCACAGTGACTATTTCCAAATATTCATTGAAGTCAATCGTGATGTCTTCAAGTTCTTTAAGTTTTCCTGGAGTCGCCATTGTTGAGATATTCAGCTTCTCTTGTTAAATAATCTGCAAGAAAGTTATGGTTTCCTGAAACATGTTCATAAATAGCGTTAAATTAAGATAGAAAAGTTCACCATTTATGGAGTTTTCGCATATGTGGTCCATTATTTAAAACTTATTTAACAAAAGTAGTTGTTGTTTTGTTAACAGCTAACATCTTAAAAGGCTTAGGTAAAAGAAATAGTCTCCATCTTTCAATTCCGCGAATTATGGCAAAAAAAATTTTTCCATGGTGTTATAATTTTCTTCAGTTTGTGAAAAGTTCCGCTAAGATATCCACATATTTCATTAAGATCATTTTTTATTATTGCTTATCAAAGTTTATCAGATGCATCGGTTTGCATTATCAAATTATCCTCTGGTTCAGGTCATTTTAATTGTAGTAAATTTTTGTATTCTTCGTTAAGATTTTTAACTATTTGAGTATAATAGTCACTCCATCCTTTTGTATTATTCTTTCCTAGCAAACTTTGTAAATCTTTCTTTTTCTTTGCTAAGTCAGGAATTTAGGCACTAGCATAATTAAATAATCCTAAAAATCCTTGAATTTGCTTCTTAGTTCTTAATTCATTAGGGTATTCCATTATTTTTTTGCAATATGATTTTGTAGAGAAATACCATCAAATCTCAATTCGAATCCTAAGAATTCATTTTTTTCTTATTCTATAGTAGCCTTTTTTTTCACTTAGACATATTCCTTCTTTTATATCAATTTCTACAAATTGCTGTAGATGGCCTCGATGTTCTTCTAGTGTTATAGAACTTATTAATGCATCATCAACATAAACAACGAGAAAAGAGTTAAGATGTTTAAATGGATTCTCCATTCGTCTTTGAAAGATTCTAGGTGCATTTTGTAAGTCCAAATGGCATAACTATCTATTTATAGAATCCTTGAGGTGTACTGAAACCTGTATATCTGATAGCATCTTCTTCCATTTTAATTTGCCAAAATCCTGATTTACAATCAAATTTTAAGAAGTATTTTTTTATTTTTCAATAAGAGCAATTAAGACTTCTTTATTAAGTAAGAAATAATTGTCTGTTTTTGTAAATTGGTTAATTTTTTTATAATTTATAACCATGCTAGCTTTATTTCTTCTTTTCAACTTCATTTATGACCATAAAGGCTGGTGAAGAATAGCTTCCTTTTGATGGACATATTAATCCTTTTTCTAATAAGTCTTTGATTTGTATAGAGAATTCTTTTATATGTTCAGGGGCATAGAGCATTGGTTTTTCTTTGATGTAAACTTCTTAAGTTAATTCTATTTTAGCTCTGGGATGTTCAGATTTTCAAAACTGGAAAGGGTTGTCAGAATAGATCTGCTTTAGTTTATTAATTAACTCTTCTTTTTTTATTATGTTGACCTGAAAGGTGGGTTTTTGTAATTGTAGTTGCATAGGAAGTGCAATTTGTTCATATCCATGTCCACCATGCTTTGCACATACTCTGTAAGGTGTTTAAAGGTATGTATTTTTAATATGTGTTCACATTTTGTAGTGAGAGAGACAGTATACAGAGTTTGTGTAAATTTAGCAAACTGCTTAAGAAAATCATTTCCTAGCAGAATATCATATCCTGAGTTATATCGTAAGACTAGAGGAATATTAAGAATTTTATTTCCAAGTATAATAGAGACATTACCTTGGACTAATTGTAAAGAGCTGATAACAGGATGAACTCTTTTAACTTTAATTCTTCTATCGGATGGAAATTTTTCGCATTTAGGGAGTAAAAAATCTTGAAAAAAGGTTACCTTAGATCTAGCATTTATTAAGGTAGTAGTCATTATATCCGTTTCTTTAACTGTTGTATCACTGTAAGTGAGAATGAAAAATTGTAATTGCTTCATATTCTGTCAAGAATAATAGTATTTTATTTATCAACTAAAATGATTTGAGTAGGTTTTATATCATAAATAGTGAAATGATCTAGAAAATTCATCCCTAGTAAAATATGGTAGTATTCATTATTGATAGAATGATGAATATAACATTCATACTCTAAAAGAATAGAATTAGGGGTTTTCATCATTATTTTAGATTTCTGATTAAGAGTAGTTTTTCTTCCGTCATAAGTAACAAAGTTATATTCAAATGCAGTGATTACTGGAATGGGTAAAGGTAGACAATAGCATTGTGATGCTCCAGTATCAATTAAGACTTTATTTTCTATCCATGTGTGGCCATTCTAACTTAACTTTATAAGTTGAATTACTAGAATTTGTTCTAATACTTTTAGGCTGGAATCTAGGTATTCTAGCCATGCTAAAACTTCTTGGTAAAGGTGGTTGATTAATAATTTTCATTCCTTTTTCTGTATATGAGAGTCGCAGTGCTTCATTACTACTAGAAGCTTCTTCTTCTGCTACTAATTGAAAGTTAGTTAAGGTAGGTAATCTTGCTTCTTGCATAGGAGGTGGAATAACAGTGCTAACTGTTGAAAAGATAGGATCTATTATTATTTTTTTAGTTTGTTTTATTTCTTTTATCGAAAAATTAGTATTAGAGAAAATATATAATCCTCGATAATAGAATGATAATGCATCATCTGTTGGTTGTAATTCTATATTAGTTAAAAGTTTAAATTGTAAATTGAGAGTATCTTCAATATTTTTACTTCTTAAAGTGACTGAGTAATTAGGATAACATTTGAAGATTAACTTCTTATAAATAAGGTTACCTTGTAGAGTTCCTAAATGATATTTTGTATATTTGCAAATCTTTTGTTGAATTCTAAGAGTACACGACCACAAGAGGGGGGTGAATTGTGGTGTCCGATTTTCGCCTATTTACTGACAAACAGCCTTAGACCCTTATTGCAGAGACTGTTTCTGAATGACGAACAGTCTTAGGCCTTGTTTGCAGTGGCTGTTCCCAATTGGTTCAGAAGCGAAAATCAAGTGGATAAAAGCGGAAATAAAGCACACACGATTTTTACGTGGAAAACACCTCTAGCCCAACTGAGGTGTGAAAAACCACGACCTACCTCGTGTAGGATTTAACCACTTCACTAACGGGCTGAACACGTTACAAAAGTAACACTCCTTGTTACAACTTGTAACCCACGTAACCTTCTTCTCTAAGATAGGTTACACCACGTCCAAATCTCTCTAGATTGGACACGTCCAAAGTCCACACGACTAAGGACACACTCACTCACTTTTGATCTGAGATCAAGGATACAAAACACCTTACTGGGGTGCTTCTGACTTAAGCAGATGTAAGGTACAATGAAGTCCTAGTATGCCAATAGTTTTGAAAGCTCAATTTTTGCACAATCTTGTCACGGTTTTTTCTTTTGAAATGTAGCTCCAGAAATCTCAATGTGTTTGTGAAAGAAACCGATTTTTCCCTTGTGTATCTCTGCCGAAAGGAGTGAAAAGATTTTCTTATTTAAGCAAGCAAACCCAACGGCTAACTCCTTCAAAAAAGATAGAAAAATCTTCTGATTTTAGCAGCTTAGAAGATTTCTTCAGATTTCCAACGGCTAGGAACAAAGAAGATAAGATTCTCCTAAAATATAGGGATTTGATACTCACGGGATAAAAACTGATTAGCCACTTAATATAGCCGTGTAATTTAGCCCAAAAAAGGATAAAAATCTTGGTTTCAAAATTTGAATCAATCATGGCCTAAAAATAAGGAATAAAGATTTTTCGGATTTTGAAAAAAAATCTCTAGCAAAAATGGTTTTGCAATCTGCTACATATATATAATAAATAATAATCTTTTTAGGACTTAACTAATCAGCCTAGGATTTCATAAAAGGATTCTTAGAGCAGCCAGCCAACCAAAAGAAATTTTTAGGTAAAACGGATGTGGCCACTGCAGTTTCAGGAACACCCTAGGCACCCTGTTTGTAGGGTTGTTTGGAAATGGTGTTCTGAAGCAAATCTCGAAAACCGTTTCAAGAAGTGTTAGATTGAGACTTTCAAGATTGGCATATTAACAAGAATCTAAAAGATAAAACCTAAATCAAGTCGAGACTTCTTGTTGTAAGAATTAGTCATCTTGTCGAGGATGAATATGCAACTCCAAACACCTTGGTCACCTTGATTACTCGGGTGATCTTGTATCGCTGAATGTAGGAACTTGGTCTTTAAGACTTAGTCAGCTGTTGTCGAGATTTGTTGTGTGCTGATCTTTGTGTCACTGAAGCTTGGAACCTGTTCTTAAAACTTGTTCTCAACATTTAGTAGACAGAACAGGTAAGTAGGATCAATACAAACAACTGTGTAGGACCTGTTTGGAGAGCTTATTTGGAACAACATTACTCAAGCAAGTATGCTACACTTGGATTTGTTATCATCAAAACTTTATACAGTTAGTTCAATAATTTCCCCCTTTTTGATGATGACAAACCAAGTGACCATATTGACAAGAAAAAGATTTTATTTTCGTAAGTGCCTTGAGTGCTGATATATATTCACACAGGTGCTAGGTTAGTCAAAAACATATGTAAGTATAAATACTAATGACTCAACCGTTCAACTCAACCAACCGTTCAACTCAACCTAGGTCCACTTATCTTCCCCCTTTTGGCATCATTAAAAAGGTACAAACAACAGTCAGAACATGGTGTTTGCAAGTGAATCACATAAGACATAGCAAGAGATAAGCAAGATATAACAGAACCAGATATGTCATTGAAAGTCCGGAAGGTGCAATACAAAAAAAAGGAAACACAGAAAGAGACGGGGAAGAGAACTCTAGGAAACATCCGATGAGAACAGGTTACAAGGGTTGATTATGGCTGTGGAGGAGGGAGTTTGGTAGCGAGGGAAGAGAGAAGGGCAAGGAGATCTTCATGACGCTTGGCAGATAGTGCCTGCTCTTCTTCCAGGGCAGCCTTGACGGCTATGAGCTCATCCTTGAGGCGGGAGTTATCCTCTAAAACAGCCTCAACTTTGACTGATGACCTCCCAGAAACAGGAGGTCTAGGTGTTCGGCTCCCCTGTTTGGAGACCGAGCCCTCAGCCAGAGTATATCCACACCCCATGAGGGTGTCACTCCCTATCTCATCAATCACTTGAACAGCCACCCTCCTTTTGAGCTCTATCCCAAAGTGCTCAAAAACCCTCGTCAGTAGAAAACCATACCCAAGATCATGTGCCCGGGTGGTGTTTGCAATACGCCCAATATGGCGGATCATAAGAACAGGAAGGTTGATGGGTTCCTCCCTATCCAAAAGATCCACCAGGCACTGATCAAGAGCATCAGCCTGGTTTCTACCTTGACCTCTTGGGATGATGTTCTTTATGACAAACATAAAGAGCAGTTGGTGCAGAGAGGTCATCTCACCCTTCTTCACGGATGTGGGTGTTTACAGGCCCTGGTTTTGACTCAACTGCTGTGAAAGCTCCAGCAGCCTGGCTGTCTCTAGGACAGACTTATCCTCCCTCACATACACATCAAAGCCAAGTGAGGGAACACCCAAAATCGTACCCAGAGTTTGTGCATCAAATTGCACCTGTGTATCATCAATTTTACTTGTCACCACCCCTTCGGTGACAGCACAATTGGCATAGAACTCAGCCAATTCTGGTACAGAACACCCCAGCTGGGTGTTCGTGAAGAGGTCCAGCCAGTTCTGGGCACGCAGCTTCTGTAGAAACACCCCCAACCCCTGTCCCTCGAAAAATTGAATTCTCACTATCTTCCCCCTAACTACATTGCGCTTAAGCAGATGCGCAATCTTGGTAGAAACAGGAGAGGCAGTAGACTTTTTGGCTCTTTTGGGGGGAGAAACAGAAGAAGCAGTCTCGGGTTTAGCTGATTTTGAGACTGGAGCAGTAGAGGTCTTTCTTTTGCGAGGGGGGAGAGTGGAGGTTTTCTTGGAAGAAGGAGGAGGAGATTGAGTTTGTTCTTCTGAGGACTCGGAGAACACCTGGGTCCCCTGTTCAAAGAGGGTGTTCTCAGTAGCAGAGGAATCTGAAGAATCCTCAGAGGAAGAGGAAATTTCCTCTATTACTGGAGTAGTTGATTTTGTGGTGCACGGAGTAGACTGAAATCAGTTCGGGTAGATTTGCGGGTTGGTTGGGCAGTTTTTGGAGGAGAGGGGGCTGAGGTTTTTGAGGTTTAAGGCCTTGGTTGTGGCCTTGATCTAGGCGTTCTGCTACGCCTAGCCACTGTTTTGACCCTTTTTCTCTTCTCTCCGGATTGAGGAACCAGAGTCACTGATTCGGTTGCTGCAGGAGGGATGTCCATGCCACTACTTCCCCCTGCCTCAAGAGACTGCTCAGCCGAGTCTCCTTGAAGACCAACTCCCAAATCGTCTTTAAACACCTCCTCATAGGACTCAGACCCTGTTTCGGGTACTGTTTCTTTTTCAGGAAACAGCCCGAAAGAACAGGGCTCAGCGAAATCAAAGAAACCAACATGGGACTCAAAGCCTTCATCTTGGGACCCAAGATTGTCGCCAATTTTCCCAGTTGAAGCAAAGTTCTTTTCAGTGAGGGGACAAACAGTCGATCCCTCAAACACCAGCAATTCCCAACCAAAATGGTAGGGAATATCTTTCAAACCCAAGCCCACTGATTTCAGGTCGACACTCTTCAAAAATCCAAAAGGTTTGAAGCTGATTGGGCGAGGAGGAGTGGAAGGTTTACCTTCTAGAATCGCCATTAAAAACGGTGAGAAGGCAACAGGGGTAGGACCTGTTCGTGAGGCTGATGCGGGTGTCCTGCTACCCTGAGATTTTGAACCAGAACTTCCAGAGCCGTTGAAGGAAGCCATTTGAGCAAGAATTGGAGAGAGATTAGGGTTTGAGTGAAAGGAAATTGTCGGGTATTCGAGAGAGAGAGAGAGGTGTGATGAGAGAGAGAGGCAAAGATTTGGAGATTTAAAGAGAGAGAGCATGCCAAATCTTTAAAGATTTACCCGTTACAACGGGTAGATCATTACTAGCCACCCGCGCATGCCTCGAGAAGGAGGAAAATTTAAAGGCTAGACACAACTTGTTTCACATACTAACAATCAAGGAGCGTACCTATTCTTGCTGCTTGATCTTGGAGGAGATTCAACGGTAACAAGATAATAAAGGCAGTCATATTAAATTTAAACGAATGCCAGCAGCTGCAAATAATGCACATATACTAAAATAGCACAGAATTGATTGCAAACAATTTTTATTAAACACATTGTACCTTCAACCTATGGAAGTTACAAACAGGGGGAGAGAAAAGGGTACTTAGGTTGTTTCAATCAAACCTAGTTCAAGTCTATTTTTCTCAAATTGATCTCTACTTAGTGCCTTGGTGAATATATCAACAATTTGGTTTTCTGTGGCACAAAAATTCATTGAGATCAACCCTTTTTCAACATTGTCTCTTAAGAAATGATGACGTATGTCAATATGTTTAGTTCTTTTATGTTGACACGGATTTTTGGCAATATTAATTGCACTTGTGTTATCACAAAAAATAGGTATGCATCCAGTGTCAACACAAAAGTCTTTGAGTTATTGTCTTATCCACAGTAATTGAGCACAACATGAAGCAGCTGCGACATATTCAGCTTCTGCTGTGGACATGGCAACTGAATGTTGTTTTTTGGTTGCCCATGATACCAAACAAGGTCCAAGGAAATGAGCCATACCTGTGGTGCTTTTTCTATCAACCAGAAAGCCTGCATAGTCAGCATCAGCATATCCAACAAGATCAAAATTGCAACCTCTAGGATACCATAGAGCTAAATCAGGTGTATGTTTTAAATACCTTAGTATCCGTTTAACAGCCTTAAGGTGAGTTTCTTTAGGATTAGACTGAAAACGGGCACATAAACCAACACTGAAAACAATGTCGGGCCTACTAGCAGTAAGGTATAAGAGTGACCCTATCATGCCCCTATAGAGTTTCTCCTCAACTGAGGACTCCCATCATCCATTACCAACCTGGTAGAAGGCGAAATGGGAGTATCAATGGGCTTGGCCGACTCCATTCCAAAACGCTTAAGTAGTTCCTTAATATACTTTTGTTGATGGATTATGGTGCCGTTTGAAGTTTGCTTGATCTGTAAGCCTAAGAAGAAGTTAAGCTCACCCATCATGCTCATTTCAAACTCATTCCTCATCATTTTTGAAAATTCATTGCATAAATCATGATGAGTTGCCCCAAATATGATGTCATCAACATATACTTGGACAATCAATAGATGTTTCCCCTTAGATTTTAGAAACAAGGTATTATCTACCTTGCCTCTTCTAAAATCATTTTCAAGTAAAAAGCTTGACAATCGTTCATACCAAGCTCTAGGAGCTTGTTTTAGACCATAAAGAGCTTTGTCAAGTTGAAAAATATGGTTTGGAAATTCACTGTTTTCCAAACTAGGGGGTTGTTTGACATACACCTCTTCTTTAAGGTATCCGTTTAGGAATGCACTTTTGACATCCATTTGATATAGCTTGATCTCCATATGAGCTGCAAAGGCTATTAGGATACGAATAGCCTCAATCCTAGCAACAGGTGCGAAGATTTCTTCATAATCGATCCCTTCTTCCTAATTGTAGCCTTGAACCACCAGCCGTGCCTTGTTCCTAGTGACTGTTCCGGACTCGTCCAGCTTGTTCCGAAACACCCACTTGGTTCCAATGATTGTTCTATCTGTAGGTTGGGGTACAAGGTGCCATACCTTGTTCCTTTCAAATTGGTGAAGCTCTTCTTGCATTGCTGTGACCCAATCTGCATCTGCAAGAGCTTTATTGACATTCTTTGGCTCAATGTTAGAGAGAAATGCATAGAAAGCACAAAAATTCTTAAGCTTAGATCTCATTTGCACCCCAGTATTTATATCAGACAAGATTTGATCAAGGGGGTGTGAACGATGATGCTTCCAAGGTCGTGGAGTTAGGGGATCCACAGACACACTTTCTACTCTGGATTGGATACTTGAAGAATCAGGTTCAGAAACAGCTCCTGAGCCTGTTCCTGCACCTGTTTGCAGGCTTGTTCCTGAGGAACTGGACTGGTGTTGTCCCGAACAGGGTTCAACGTTGCTTCCCCCTGTTTGGTCCTCACCTTGCCTGCCGTTCTGAGGAACAACTTTAGAACCTATTTTCTCCATGGTGTTCTTACCTTGTTCATCTTCGTGCAACACTTCTTTTCAAATAAGACCTAATTCAAATCCTTCCTCTTGTGCATCATTCTTGCTCAACGAGTTAGATTCATCAAAAAGCACATGCACACTTTCCTCAACACACAAGGTTCTTTTGTTAAACACTTTGTATGCCTTACTATGTGAGGAATAACCGAGAAATATTGCCTCATCACTCCTAGGATCAAACTTCCCTAAGGCATCCTTCCCATTGTTATGCACAAAACACCTACAACCGAATGCTCTTAAATGCATGATGTTGGGCTTTCTACCTTTGAAAAGTTCATAGGGAGTTTTGTTCAAAATAGGTCTAATCATGCATCCATTTATAATGTACCATGATGTGTTCAAAGCTTCTGCCCAAAAGTTCCTAGGAAGACCACTAGCAATAAGCATTGTTCTAGTCATATCTTCTAGGGTGTGAGTTTTGCGCTCAACCACCCCGTTCTGTTGGGGTGTTCTTCGAGCTGAGAAATTATGATCAACACCATGTGCATTACAATAGTTTGTAAAGCTTGCATTTTCAAATTCAATACCATGATCAGACCTTAAACTAACTAAAGAGTGTCCTACTTTCCTTTCAACCCTTTTGAGAAAGGTAATAAAATTCTCAAAAGTTTCATCCTTGGATGCCAAGAACAGGGTCCAAGTAAATCGAGAGTAATCATCCACTACAACCAGCACATACCTCTTCCCACCTCTACTTGCTATCCTCATAGGACCACATAGATCAATGTGTAACATTTCGAGAGGTCGGGTAGTGCTAACACAATTTTTTGATTTAAAAGACGATCTGACTTGTTTGCCTTTTGCACAAGCTTCACAAACCTTGTCATCATTGAATTTCATGGAAGGTAGTCCAACAACTAGGTCTTTGGAAATAAGTTTGTTCAAAAGAGTGAGACTTGCAAGACCTAGTCTCTTGTGCCAGAGCATTATATCATCATTTAAAGCGCTCAAACAAGTCAGATTGTTTTGGGGAAGTGTGGAAATACATACTTTGTAAACATTTTTGTGATACTTCCCCCTTAACACGACATCTCCTGTGTTTGAGTTTACAACCAAGCAACGTGTTGGTGAGAACACTACTAGGTTGTTTTTGTCACACAGTTGGGACACACTAAGCAGATTGTGTTTTAAGCCATCAACTAGATAGACATTATCAATTGAGTGGGAATGGGACTCACCAACCCTACCTATACCGACAATTGTCCCAGACTTGCCGTTTCCAAACACCACACTCCCACCATCCGAAGCTGTAAGTGAGAGAAAGTTGGATTTTTCACCGGTCATATGCCTCGAACACCCACTATCAACATACCACAGCTGCTTGTTTTCAAGGTTGTTCCCTAGGCTGTTTGCTAGGTTGTTTGCTGGGTTGTTCTCTCTTACTTCAGCCTGCAAAACAAATCAAGGGTTAGTTTTGGGAACCCAGATCCACTTGGGTCCCATTCTTTTAGACAGATAAATCTCATCTTTTCTAATCCAGATTTGTTTTACATAACCTTCATTTCTTTCAATGGCATACCTTCTTGAAGGACAAGTGTATCGATAATGACCGGTTTTACCACAATGAAAGCAAACAATATTTTCAGGTAATCCAACATACTTTCTATTGACTGGGTAAGAGGTCCTTTTAGGAGCAAAACCTAGCCCCTTTTTATTTTGACTGTGGTGAGTGTTTAGCCATTCAAGCGCTTTTAAGGACTTGTTCCATAGCCTGTTTGTGGCGAGATCAGATTCCAATTTTTTTATTTTCGCTAACAGGTTCTTGTTTTCAGCAAGTAAGGACTCAAACTTTCCTTTCAACTCTAGGGATTCCTTTTCTGCTTTGGCTAAGGTAACAGAGTGAGTCTCTTCTTTTAAGATCAAGGATTCCTTGAAGTTTTGGTGTAAAAAGGATATTTTCTTTTCAACCTCGAGTTTTTCACTCTTGAGGATCTCATTTTCTAGTTCTAGGTCTCGGACATCTCTTTTCAATTCTGCACAAGTATCCATCAATGAATACAACAATTCTTCAAGAGTTGCCTTATTGAGACCACGTACCTTGTTCTTGAGATCAGTAAGGCTGTTTGTTGACTCATCATCTGAATCCGTGTCACTTTGTGCCATGAGAGCTACAGCACCTTCATCAGTTTCAGACTCTTCTTCATCTTCAGAGGAGTCACCCCAGGCAGCCAGCATTGCTTTCGAGAATCGTTTCCCAGAACTGTTTGCAGCTTGTTTTCTACCTTGTTTCCTGGGGTGTTCGTGCTCTTACTCTTCTCGAAGTAAGGGACAGTTTCACTATGTGGTCTGTTTTGCCACATTTGAAACACCCAGTAAACTGTTCTCGGGGGTGTTTCTGGTTTTGTTGAAATCCTTCCTTTTGTTGTTTTCTTTGACTTTCTTGAAGAATTTCTTGAACTTTCGAGTCATCATAGCCATCTCTTCTTCCTCAAGATCAGAATCATCATCTTCTTGTGCTTTTAAGGCAAGTCCTCGATCTTTCTTCATCTCCTCTTTCTGTTGAGAATTTTTTCTCAGTTCGTATGTTTGGAGATTACCAATCAACTCGTCTAGGGTGATCTTGTTCATGTCTTTGGCTTCTTGGATGGCTGTTACCTTGGCTTCCCATGATCGAGGCAAAATCCTTAGAATTTTCCTTGCCAACTCTTCAGTGGTGAAGGATTTTCCCAGGGATTTTAACTCGTTTGTTATGTGAGTGAAGCGGGTATACATATCCATCACATTCTGACGATCACCCATCTCAAACAACTCGTATTGTCTCATGAGTAACTCAATGCGTGATTATTTGACTTGACTTGTTCCTTCATGAGCTACTTGTAAAGCATTCCATATTTCTTGAGCTGACTCACATTCTGAGATGCGAGTATATTCATCGGGTCCTAGGCCAAAATAGAGAAGTTTCTTGGCCTTGGCATTCTTTTCCATTTTCTTGTAATCCTCAGCATCATATTCAGTAGGATCTTTGGGAACCTTTTTTCCATCTTCAAGAACTTTCGTGGGAACAAGGGGCCCGTTCTTGATGAGCATCCATAACTCGTAATCTTCAGCTTGTATATAGTTCTCCATCCTGTTCTTCCACCAACTGTAGTGTTGGCCATTGAAATAAGGTGGTCGAGTGATGGATTGGCCCTCAAGTATGCCTTGTGGTGTACTCATTTTCAGAATCTCTCAAGGTGTTAACCTTTTAGAAGAGAACCTGCTCTGATACCACTTGTTGAATTCTAAGAGTACACGACCACAAGAGGGGGGTGAATTGTGGTGTCCGATTTTCGCCTATTTACTGACAAACAGCCTTAGACCCTGATTGCAGAGACTGTTTCTGAATGACGAACAGTCTTGGGCCTTGTTTGCAGTGGCTGTTCCCAATTGGTTCAGAAGCGAAAATCAAGTAGATAAAAGCGGAAATAAAGCACACACGATTTTTACGTGGAAAACACCTCTAGCCCAACTGAGGTGTGAAAAACCACGACCTACCTCGTGTAGGATTTAACCACTTCACTAACGGGCTGAACACGTTACAAAAGTAACACTCCTTGTTACAACTTGTAACCCACGTAACCTTCTTCTCTAAGACAGGTTACACCACGTCCAAATCTCTCTAGATTGGACACGTCCAAAGTCCACACGACTAAGGACACACTCACTCACTTTTGATCTGAGATCAAGGATACAAAACACCTTATTGGGGTGCTTCTGACTTAAGCAGATGTAAGGTACAATGAAGTCCTAGTATGCCAATAGTTTTGAAAGCTCAATTTTTGCACAATCTTGTCACGGTTTTTTCTTTTGAAATGTAGCTCCAGAAATCTCAATGTGTTTGTGAAAGAAACCGATTTTTCCCTTGTGTATCTCTGCCGAAAGGAGTGAAAAGATTTTCTTATTTAAGCAAGCAAACCCAACGGCTAACTCCTTCAAAAAAGATAGAAAAATCTTCTGATTTTAGCAGCTTAGAAGATTTCTTCAGATTTCCAACGGCTAGGAACAAAGAAGATAAGATTCTTCTAAAATATAGGGATTTGATACTCACGGGATAAAAACTGATTAGCCACTTAATATAGCCGTGTAATTTAGCCCAAAAAAGGATAAAAATCTTGGTTTCAAAATTTGAATCAATCATGGCCTAAAAATAAGGAATAAAGATTTTTCGGATTTTGAAAAAAATCTCTAGCAAAAATGGTTTTGCAATCTGCTACATATATATAATAAATAATAATCTTTTCAGGACTTAACTAATCAGCCTAGGATTTCATAAAAGGATTCTTAGAGCAGCCAGCCAACCAAAAGAAATTTTTAGGTAAAACGGATGTGGCCGCTGCAGTTTCAGGAACACCCTAGGCACCCTGTTTGCAGGGTTGTTTGGAAATGGTGTTCTGAAGCAAATCTCGAAAACCGTTTCAAGAAGTGTTAGATTGAGACTTTCAAGATTGGCATATTAACAAGAATCTAAAAGATAAAATCTAAATCAAGTTGAGACTTCTTGTTGTAAGAATTAGTCATCTTGTCGAGGATGGATGTGCAACTCCAAACACCTTGGTCACCTTGATTACTCGGGTGATCTTGTATCGCTGAATGTAGGAACTTGGTCTTTAAGACTTAGTCAGCTGTTGTCGAGATTTGTTGTGTGCTGATCTTTGTGTCACTGAAGCTTGGAACCTGTTCTTAAAACTTGTTCTCAACATTTAGTAGACAGAACAGGTAAGTAGGATCAATACAAACAACTGTGTAGGACCTGTTTGGAGAGCTTGTTTGGAACAACATTACTCAAGCAAGTATGCTACACTTGGATTTGTTGTCATCAAAACTTTATACAGTTAGTTCAACATCTTTGATCATGAAGTGATAAAATGATAGGCGAGTTAATACCTTCTTTAAAACATGCTTTTACTGTGATTTGCATTCCTTATAGATAAACATAGTTAATTAAGTCTCAATCTCTTGCTGGAATTTCATCTAGAAATTTTCCAATTATGTCCAGAGTCATTAATCTTAGGCCCTGTTTGATAATCAGCTGTTAGCTGTTACGATTAGCTATTTACATTAGCTGTTTGAATTAGCTATTTCTAGAAAAAAATGTTTGGTAAAATTAGCTATTTTTAGAAAATATATTTGGTAAAATTTCATTGACGCCGTTTCTCTAAAATACTTTTCAATTGAATAAGTTTTTATCTATTAATCATCTTATTTTGTTTTTAAAAAAATTAATATATATCATATGTATAAATTAGCTTCATCCTTGGAACTTCATTTTTTTATTAATTTAAATAACTTGTGTTCATTACTTATTTTCTTTTGTTTTTAATGTTTACTTACTTATATAATGCCTACAGCTTAATTATAACCTTTGTTATTTTCAGAGATGCTTATTTTTTTATGAATTGCAATTAATATGAACTTGCATCTATATTTTTTTCATGAATTGAAATATGTATGGATTTCAAATAATTTAATCTTCATGAACCCAAAAGAAAATTAAGAATAGGGTTTATTAATGACAATAGGGAGGGTGGAGATGAAGGTGGGGAGGTCGAGTAGAACAAATTAGAGATAAAAGTTGTCTAAGATTTAGGCAAGGTAAGAAATTAGGAATAGAGTTTATTAACGGCGTGCATGTAATTTTTTTAAACTTTTGGGCAATATTGTAATTTCTACAAACAGCTATTCCGAAAAGGCTAATGAAAATAGTTGTTTGAAAAAGAGTTGTTTGGGGCAAAATGGCTCTTTCAAATAGCTGTTTGTCAAACATCTCTTTAGCTATTTGACTTAGTCAAAACAGTTAAAGTCTCCTCAAGCAGCTCTTTTTTCCCTAAACAGCTATGTTACCAAACACCCCCTTAGTCTTATATTTCCTTATAAGTGTTGAACATTAACAAGTTGTTCAATTGTATATAATTTAAAATATCTTATTAACTTTCTTGTTAAGAAATTATCCATTTTCTTCATGAAGCTTCTTGGGTCATTTAGAGATAAATCGATTGCTATTATTTTTGAATATAGTTTTTGATTAAAGGTAATTACTCCTGTATAGTTTTCATTATTTTCTTGTTCTTGTTGTTGTATTGTATCTATTTCTTCAGTATTCATTTTCTGTATCTGAATGGCATTCTGTTTCAGATTTTTCTGTTTCTTCTTCTAAACTAATAGATTCATAGCAACTAGTGATTATATCATATTTCGTAAACTTTATGAGGCAAAGTTCTTCTTGTATTTCTTCAAATTCTTCAGAAAATAATTTTACTATATTAGCTTTTCTTTTATATCAGTCTATAGATTTATGTCCAATTTCTCTACAGTTTCAACATTGACATACTGTAGATTTTTTATTTCTTTTATAGTATCTATTTTTTGAATTAAAATCTTCTTAAGATAGTTTCTCATGTCTAAAATTCTTACTACTTTTTTTCACTTATTAATAGATTTTTCAGTTTTGTTTTATCAATTTTTGTTTTCTTTAATTTTAGATTCTTCCTTTTAGAAAATTGTCTCTTTGGTTTCCTTTTAGGAGTAGTTTTTTTTGATTTCTTTCTTAGAGTTTCTCTTTCATTTAGGTCTATAATTGGGATAGTTTTCACACCCATATTGTCCTGATTCTTTAATATCTTCACAACATAAAGTAACTTCTTTAATGTATCTTTTTTGATTCTCTTGTAGGAAAAGACGAATAATTTTGCGAGTTATTATCATTTGAACGGCTGCTATGGATCTAAATATTGTGGGTTGCCTAGCAAATTCTTCAAATTTTTCGAAGAAATGTTTATTCTATGGATTAGGAAATTTATTTAACAGTAATTGTATATAAGTTTCTTGATTTTCTGTAGAATCATAAAGTTCATGATGATATTTATCAAATTCACAAAAGAAACTCCCAAAGTTGCACAAGTTACAAATTCTTAAATTGGTTAATTTGTATACTGCTTCTCTTCTTCTTTCAATTCTTGCAGTGTCTTGATTTTCTACATATTCATATCCTTCAAACTATCCAACAAGATATTTTACCATAGACCATACTCCTTCTTCTATACTAATTACTAAATTTCATTTTACATCTAATTCTATTAAGTTTCTTATACCAGGGGAGATTCCATTAAATCAGTTAGCTACTATTCCTTGAAATGAATTAATAATTAAGTTATAGGTGGCATTTACGTCTCTATCATCATCAAAAAATGCACATGAGGGTTGATCCACTAGTAAAACACCAAAAAGAACCCGAATGAGGTAGGAGCCCCATGGAGGGGCTTATAGAAAATGTGCATTCCTCTTAAATACAACAATACATTACAAAATAACATATTAATAAAAAGAGGAATGCACATTTTCTATAAGTCCCTCCATGGGACCCCTACCCCATTCGGGTTCTTTTTGGTGTTTTACTGGTGGATCAACCCTCATGTGCATTTTTGCATAAATTGGTTCATATATTAGATTTAATATCATTACTGCTTTCCACATATCTAAAGCTTTTCTTTTATTTGTTACGCAATCTATGTTTAGAAAATATCCGAAATATGTACTGGTTCTTGAACTAAAGGGTTTTTTGGTTTAAATTCTTCATTAATCATTGAATTTCATTTGTTATTGTAGTAATATCTTCGACCTTTAGCTTGTGGTTTATGGGTTTCTTTTGAATGGAAATGATTTAAGCTTTCTCCTTGTTCGTAATAGGGATTGTTGCTTCCAACACTACCAGATAGCACTCCTTATTGCATATTTACTTGCTTTACCATTTCAGATATTTGTAGATATTCAAATTCTTTTGATAGTTCTTCAATAGATTTATTATATTCTCCCATTATGAAGTTTCTTCTTGCTTATTTTCAATAATTTGTTGAGATGTTTCTTCATTTATCTTTAAAAGTCTTTTTTGATATCTTATAATGTATTTTTCATCATCACTTTTGGGAGTTATTTTTTATGGGAATTTAATTTCTAATGGTTTATGTTCTTTCTTTTGCTGAGGCTTTAAAATTCATTTAAAATTTAAATTCACAAGCTGCATTTGTATTACAAGTTATTTAATTGTTTCATTCATTTCTTTTATTTCAGTTTTTACTTCTTTTAAGTTTTGCATCGATTTGAGGAAAATTCATTTTTTAGTCTTCATCGTTAAACCAATATTTTGTATCAAATTAGTCTAGATTATTGTCATTATCTAAGTCAAAATTTTCTATAAATTCAAGATAAGTTCTCCTTTCTTCTTCATAGATTAAGAGGTTCAGTCTATCCCCAAATCGAAGCAGAACTTAAAGAAGTAAAAACTAAAATAAAAGAACTAAATGAAACAATTAAACAACTTGTAATACAAATGCAGCTTATGAATTTAAATTTTGAATGAATTTTAAAGCCTTAGCAAAAGAAAGAACATAAACCATTAGAAATTAAATTCTTAGAAAAAAATAACTCCCAAAAGTGATGATGAAAAATACATTAGAAGATATCAAGAAAGACTTTTAAAGGTAAACGAAGAAACATCTCAACAAATTATTGAAAATAAGCAAGAACAAATTTCATAATGGGAGAATATAATAAATCTTTTGAAGAACTATTAAAAGAATTTGAATATCTACAAATATCTGAAATGGTAAAGCAAGTAAATATGCAATAAGGAGTGCTAACTGGTAGTGTTGGAAGCAACAATCCCCATTACGAACAAGAAGAAAGCTCAAATCCCTTCCATTCAAAAGAAACTCATAAACCAAGAGCTAAAGGTCGAAGATATTACTATAATAACAAACGAAAGCCAATGATTAATGAAGAATTTAAACCAAAAAACCCTTCAACTCAAGAACTAGTACCATATTTTGGATATTTTCTAAATATAGATTGCGTAACAGATAAAAGAAAAGCTTTAGATATGTAGAAAGCAGTAATAATATTAAATATAATATATAAAACAATTTATGCTGACGATGATAGAGACATAAACGCCACCTACAACTTAATTATTAATACATTTCAAGGAATAGTAGAAACATATATACAATTACTGTTAAATAAATTTCCTAATCCATGGAATAGACATTTCTCCTAAAAATTTGAAGAATTTGCTGGGCAACCCACAGTCTTTAGATCCGTAGTTGCCACTCAAATGATAATAACTCGCAAAATGATTCGTCTTTTCCTACAAGAGAATCAAAAAATGCACATTAAAGAAGTTACTTTATGGTGTGAAGATATTAAAGAACCAGGACAATATGGGTGTGAAAACTATCCCAATTATAGACCCAAACGAAAGAGAAACTCTAAGAAAGAAATCAAGAAAACTACTCTTAAAAGGAAACCAAAGAGACAATTTTCTAAAAGGAAGAATCTAAAATTAAAGAAAACAAAAACTGATAAAACAAAACTGAAAAATCTGTTAATAAACGACAAAAAGCAGTAAGAATTTTAGACATGAGAAACTATCTTAAGAAGATTTTAATTCGAAAAATAGATACTATAAAAGAAATAAAAAGCCTACAGCATGTCAATGTTGAAACTGTGGAGAAATTGGACATAAATCTATAGACTGTTATAAAAGAAAAGCTAATATAGTAAAATTGTTTTCTGAAGAATTTGAAGAAATGCAAGAAGAACTTTGCCTCATAAAGTTTATGAAATATGATGTAATCAATAGTTGCTATGAATCTATTAGTTTTGAAGAAGAAACAGAAAAATCTGAAACAGAATGCTATTCAGATACAGAAAATGAATACTGAAGAAATAGATACAATACAGCAACAAGAACAAAAAAATAATGAAAACCATCCAGGAGTAATTATCTTTAATCAAAAACTATATTCAAAAATAATAGCAATCGATTTATCTCTAAAAGACCCAAGAAGCTTCATGAAGAAAATGGATAATTTCTTAACAAGAAAGTTAATACGATATTTTAAATTACATATTACTGAACAACCTATTAATGTTCAACACTTATAAGGAAATATAAGACTAAGATTAATGACTCAGGACATAATTGGAAAATTTCTATATGAAATTCCAGCAAGAGTGTAACGCCCCCAAAATACTAATGACATAATTACTAATAATTGCAGCGGGAGACTTAGTAAACGAAGGCGCTACCGCCGTCTTGACAAGGACAAGGCTCACTGAAACTATTAAATCTTGCAACTCGTGTTCATAATCACAAATTCTATTAAACTGAAACACTTCAAGACCAAAGTCCGTAATGGTTCAACCATACCATGTATTAATTCACACTCCATACCACACAAGTAACTTGACCTTAAGGTCGATTCCAATGTTCATGCTAAGCTGAATCCACTGTGAGCATCTGACGAGTTCCAGAAGGGCTTGCTAAAATTGAGAAACATGTGATACTTCATTACCTAAAATGGAAAACATAAAAACAATTCGAAAATATGAGCAAAAACTCAGTACATACATCCCTGTATTGTAAAATGAGCACAGAAATACTGGTGATGGGTACCCGTCTTTGCAATTCATTTAGTTGGCAATAATAATGAAAATGAATGTAATATGAAACTGAATTGCTCATTATTATCTGGATGTGAACCCCTTGCACTGATATGATCTATACATAGGTGTACACCTGCCAATCCGATCAAGAGTTGGCCTGAAGCCGCGCGGGTAAGTGATGGGCTGACGCCCTATAGATGATAACTGACGGGGTCACAAGTTATATGGCAAATCACTGTATAAACTGATTCATTGATAACTCATTAAGAGTTTGTAACTTGATAAATATGATCTGCTTTCTGAAGATACAGGCAATGGACGTACCTTGAGTCTTTAAAAATGACGTCTGACTTGATAAATATGTTTTGACTTGATTACACTTATGCATAACGGGGAACGATAACTAGGCCTCAACTCTGTTTTATAAAATAAATGTCACTGTAAGTATATATAATCAGTAAATGATCCTTACTCGCATAATTGAGTAAGTAAAAGTAGGTGTAACAGAAATTGAGTAATTATAAGGTATACATAACGAGTACTTGAATATAACTTCAAAACTGAATTGATGAAAGTAATGCAAAACTGAATTGATGAAAGTAATGAAATTCAATATGAAGTAAATAGAAGTAAAATAGTCCAGTCCACAATGAGATAAATGATGTTACAGAGGAAAAGGCCTTGATAGTGATAATTGAGAGAATCGTTATGGCCTTTTCTGAAATAAGGTGTTGATATGAGTTTCTCTCTCCACTTCTCATAATCATTCAAAAATCCACTTGATAAAGAATTCCACCCCAAAATGAGTCATTGAACTCCATAGAAGCTATTAAGCTCACTAAGTTTAGTATTTTCTTTATAAAATCCATAAGTAATTCACAGCTCATAAACTGACTCCCAATTTGTATATTTGTCTTCGGGACAATTTTCAGAATTTTCCTCCAAGTATACGCTGCATAGAAATTGCAATAATAACCTAATTTACACCCAAACAGGTCAGTTTACTTCAAAAATTCATAATTTTCATTCTAGACATCAAATGGAGAATTAAAACCCCAATATGAAAAGATTAGAAAGTCCCCAAAAACTTTTATTTACAATACAAATCACGATTCTCACAATAAGATTCCCAAAATGGGACTAAAACACAAGTGTCTCAGTTTTGAACTCATTCTGCGCAGCTTTGGTAAAACGACTATAACTTTTTCCACAGACCTCGGATTAAGGCGATTCAAGATGCATTTGAAAGCTAACACACTGAGGTATTTACCCACCAAAAATCACAGTTTTTCACTGAGCCAATCATTACCAGTTTAATCCCAAAGTCAGCCCTAATTTCCTGAAATTCCAGCCCTTTACTGATTTAACTTTCTCTTCCTTTTTCATATAAAACTCACTTGAAATCATTTCAAATCACCACAATCAGATATAAAATGATCATGTAAGGCCTCATATACATATACAAACTCTAAACAACTTCATGAATACATAATTACTAAATTCGTATCCAAAACAGGGCAGTTTTCTTCAAAATTCCATAACTCACTGATTACTCGTCCAAACTTCATGAAATTTTGCCAGAAAATCCCAAATAATATAGAAAAGATACAGTAAAAATTTCAGAAGTTTTGGCCAATCCTATAATTGCCAGAATTTTCGACAGTGGCCATTTAACAAAAGCAAAATCATGAAAAGCATGCTCTTGATCCAATACCCATTACTCCAAACATCTCCAAACTCAATAAAAATTGCACAACAACTATCAATTTGATCATCCAAACAATAATCACAACTAAAACAACCCAAAAATTCAAAATACAACAAGTTAGGGTTGTGGATATACCTCACTTTAGGCTTGAACTAGGGGGAGGTAGAGGCTGATTTGAATGATTTTGATGGTTGGCCATGGTAGCTAGCAGTAAGGGGGAGTCAGGGCAGCCAGGACACGGCCGGAAAAGGGACCGGAAACCACCAGAACTGGCGGCACAAGGGGCAGCAGCTGCTGCCCCTGTTCTTGCGTGAGAGAGAGGGAGAGGTGAGGGGATTAGTGTGTGATTTATTTGCTGATTTTTGGCTGAATGTTTAAGGGTCAAATTGTCTATTAATAACAACATGTGGCTGAAAATTTCTCACCCAAAAAGTAGCTTTTTGCTAATTAAAATTAGGTGCTAAAATGAGTAATTAGTGAAATAACAAAAATTAGTAAGGTTTTGGGCTTTTGTTTTGGGCCCAACAAGCTACGTTTGGGCTTGAAAATTTTCAATCGAAATGTTGGTAACATTTTATATTACTCGGAATTAAAGTTTACCGAAGGTAAGAAAAGCATAATTTACTTACCGAGACCTAATATCGATTCACCCGACATTTAATCAATCAATGAAACTCAAATTAACAATAAATGACACTTGAGTTGCAAAGTGGTGCCCAACATGAAATATCTTCGCACCGGGATGATTAAATATGATAAATGAAGGTGGAAAATTTAAATAACATAATGGAACTCGTTAAATAAATAAATTAAGTGTAGTTGAATTTAATAAACATGATTTGGTTAAACAAATAACCATGAATGAGTAAATGAATAAACATGATTAATGAAATAAATAAAGATGATTTGAATAAATAAATATGGGTTAGGGTTGGGTTATTACAAAGAGATTGAGACTTAATTAACTATGTTCATCTACAAGGAATACAAATCGCAGTAAAAGCATGTTTTAAAGAAGGTATCAACTCGCCTATCATTTTATCACTTCATGATCAAAGATTTACAAATATAAAAAATATCATTTAGGAACTCTACAAGGTAACCTTATTTATAAGAAGTTAATCTTCAAATGTTATCCTAATTGCTCAGTCACTTTAAGAAGTAAAAATATTGAAGATACTCTCAATTTACAATTTAAACTTTTAACTAATATAGAATTACAATCAGAAGATGATGCATTATCATTCTATTATCGAGGATTATATATTTTCTTTAATACTAATTTTTCGATAAAAGAAATAAAACAAACTGAAAAAATAATAATAAATCCTATCTTTTCAACAATTAGCATTGTTATTCTACGTCCTATGCAAGAAGTAAGATACCTACCTTAACTGACTTTCAATTAGTAGTAGAAAAAGAAGCTTCTAGTAGTTATGAAGCACCGCGACTCTCATATACAGCAAAAAGAATGAAAACTATTAATCAACCACCTTTACCAAGAAGTTTTAACATGGCTAGAATACCTAGATTCTAGCCTACAAGTATTAGAACAAATTCTAGTAATTCAACTTATAAAGTTAAGTTACAATGGCCAAACATGGATAGAAAATAAAGTCTTAATTGATATTGGAGCATCACAATGCTATTGTCTACCTTTACCCATTCCAGTAATCAGCGCATTTGAATATAACTTTGTTCCTTACGACGGAAGAAAAACTGCTCTAAATCAGAAATCTAAAATAATGATGAAAACCCCTAGTTATATTCTTTTAGAGTATGAATGTTATATTCATCATTCTATCAATAATGAATACTACCATATTTTGCTAGGAATGAATTTTCTAGATCATTTCACTACTTATGATATAAAATCTACTCAAATAATTTTAGCTAATAAACAAAATACTATTATTCTTAACAGAATATGAAGCAATTACATTCTCACTTACAGTGATACAACAGTTAAAGAAACTGATATAACGACTACTGCCTTAATAGATACTGGATCTGAGGTAACCTTTTTTCAAGATTTTTTATTTCCTAAATGTGAAAATTTTCCATCCGCTAGAATAATTAAAATTGAAGGAGTTCATCCTATTACCAGCTCTTTACAATTAGTCCAAGGTAATGTCTCTATTATACTTGGAAATAAAATTCTTAATATTTCTCCAGGCTTAGAATATACCTCAGGATATGATAATCTATTAGGAAATAATTTTCTTAAGTAGTTTGCTAAATTTATACAAACTCTGTCTACTGTCTATCTCACTACAAAATGTAGACACGTATTAAAAATGCATACCTTAAAACACCTTACAGAGTACGTGCAAAGCATGGTAGACATAGATATGAACAAATTGCACTTCCTATACAACTACAATTACAAAACCCACCTTTCAAGTTAACATAATCAAAAAAGAAGATTTAATTAATAAACTAAAACAGATCTGTTCTGACAACCCTTTCCAGTTTTGAAAATCTAAACATCCCAAAGCTAAAATAGAATTAACTCAGGAAGTTTATATCAAAGAAAAACCAATGCTCTATGCCCCTGAAGATATAAAAGAATTCTCTATACAAATCAAAGACTTATTAGAAAAAAGATTAATACGTCCATCAAAAGGAAGCTATTCTTCACCAGCCTTTATGATCATGAATGAAGCTGAAAAGAAGAAATAAAGCTAGCATGGTTATAAATTATAAAAAAATTAACCAATTTACAAGAACAGACAATTATTTCTTACCTGATAAAGAAGTTTTAATTAATCTTATTGAAAAATGAAAGTACTTCTCAAAATTTGACTGTAAATTAGGATTTTGGCAAATTAAAATGGAAGAAGATAGTATCAAATATACATGTTTCAGTACACCTTAAGGATTCTATAAATGGATAGTTATGCCATTTAGACTTAAAAAATGCACCTAGAATCTTTCAAAGACGAATGGACAATGCATTTAAACATCTTAACTCTCTTCTCATTGTTTATGTTGATGATATATTAATAAGTTCTACAACACTAGAAGAACATCGAGATCATCTACAACAATTTGCAGAAACTGCTATAAAAGAAGGAATACATCTAAGTGGAAAAAAAGGCTACTATAGAACAAGGAAAAATTGAATTCCTATGACTCAAATTGAGATCTAATGGTATTTCTTTGCAAAATCATATTGTAAGAAAAATAATAGAATACCTTGATGAATTAAGAACTAAGAAGCAAATTCAAGGATTTTTAGAATTATTTAATTATGCTAGTGCCTCATTTCTGACTTAGCAAAGAAAAAGAAAGATTTACAAAGTTTGCTAAGAAAGAATAATACAAAAGGAAGGAATGACTATCATACTTAAAAATCTTAAAGAAGAATGCAAAAATTTACCACAATTAAAATGACCCAAGCCAGAGGATAATTTGATAATGCAGACCGATGCATCTGATAAAGTTTGGTCAGCAGTATTAAAAAATCATCATAGTGAAATATGTGGATATCTTAGCGGAACTTTTTCACAAATTGAAGAAAACAATAACACTATGGAAAAAAAAAAATTTAGCCATAATTTGAGGAATTAAAAAATGGAGACTATTTCTTTTACCTAAACCTTTTAAGATTTTAGCTGTTAACAAATTGGCAACTACTTTTGTTAAATAAGTTTTAAACAATGGACCACATATGTGAAAACTCCATAGATGGCAAACTTTTCTATCTTAATTTAACGCTATTTATGAGCATGTTTCATGAAACCATAACTTTCTTGCAGATTATTTAAAAGAGAAGCTGAATATCTCAATAATGACGACTCCAGAATAATTTAAAGAACTTGAAGACATCACGATTGACTTCAATGAATATTTGGAAACAGTCGCTGTAAGTCTAGAGCATCTTGAAACTGGAGTACAAGATATTGTTGCCAATATTCGAACTGAAATTGACGAACTTTCCAAAGGAACTACCGAAATCATCAGTGATATGAGGAAGGATCTTGAGCAAGGAATAGCTGTCATTGCAGAACTTCTAAAAACTATTAGCGCTCTAAAACCGACTTCCTCAACTACATCAAATATGATAACTACTAGCTCTGTGAAGCCAATGACTTTGTCAGCTATGCAAACTACTACTACAATACTTACTGAGCCTAGTTCAAGCTCTCCATTTCGCGAAAAGGAGAAGAAAATGTGAAAACTAAAGGCAAAACTATTATAAAAAAGGACTATGAACCCAACCACTCAAACTAAAAAGTTTGTTCCTTTTGATATCTGCGACCCTTTTATTGCAGGATATTATAGGACAACTCAACTTGTTTACTAGAAACTTCGTGAAGCTCTACAAACTTTCTATAGTGGAGGTAAATCTTTGTTTGCAAGACTGACAGCCTATATATGCGCCAAACCAGAAACAATTTATCAGTTTTATGAATTGAATATCTAGATTTAGTGTATCCCAAACTCACAAAACTATCATCTTTCCAATAATCCAGGTCCTTAAAATTTTTAAACAAGGATCTATCTTTGTAAAATTTCATATAATTCCTCCAGAGAAGGAGGAGGAAACTGGTATTATCTACTATAGAATAAGCATTATTCAAGTTGGATATATGTCCGAATAATTTCAACTAAACATTGAAGCTACCAACAAATTTGATCCTTTTCGATTTAATGAATCATGGATCAATTACAGAAGAACTAGTGGAGCCTTAGCAGTTAAATGGCAAGGAGACCGACTACATGCATGGGACTAAAACGTCTACTAAGAAGAGCTGATTATATCATCGTAACTAAAGAAGGAAAGACTGAAGGAAGATACGATGACGAACTCCTGAAATTTCTATATCAGCCAGAGCCAGACAACTTTTAAGGATCTGTAACTGTTAAAAATAAATTTGCAGACTTCGTCAAAAAATATGGAAGAAAAGCAAGCTTTACTAAGAATGACTCAGATTTTGCCAACTGCAAGACAGATGTAAGGCTGAGATCTTGCCAACAACTAGCATCCTTATCTTATCTTTTAGAAATCTCGAAATTTGTCGCTTATTATACTATTTCATGATTCCTGTCTCCGAACCTTATCACTAGAAATCTCTATGATAATGACTTATAGTGTACTATCTAGATATTATTATCTTATCGGTAAAGCAATTATTGTATGACGCTGGAGCTATAGCAATAATGTAAGCCCTATCTAGACATTATAAATATGTGACTCAAGAAGAGAGAAGGCAGAGGCAATTTAAGAGAAGAACATATCACTCAAAAGGCATTATGTTCTCCATCATGTTCTAATTTTCTTTTTTGGAAAACCAAGTAGTAATAAAACTATCTTCAGAAATCTCGAATCTATATTTTTATTCTTTCAAAGTTCTTGAGAGGAGAGAAGTAGTTTGTAAGTCGGATTAAGTCTAGTGAGACCCGTGAAGTGGAAGGGCGTGACGGCAGGCTGAAAAATGACATATCTCCAGGAGAGACTCTAAGAAAGAAAAATGTATAAATTCTTGATTTTGTTTGTTAATAGTTTGATTTATTACTTTGGGAGTACCATTTCTTAAAAATTTAAACAATTTTATCTATTCTTTGCTCAATTATATTCTCTCACCAAATAATTTTAAACCTTTTTCTACAAAAAGTTGCCAAACTCGTGTGTTAATAGTATAAGAGTACCAATGAAGATTAGCATACCAATGAAAATTAGCATACCTACTAATTAAAATTAGCCAACTAACTAAATTAACCTACCAAGTAAATTAGCCTTGTCTACTAAACTCTTAACACTAATTGAGTCTGATTCTTTTGAATCACTTGCAAGTTGAATATAAATAAGTAAATAAGCCATACGCGTTGAAATTTGCTAACTTTTGAAAACTCCACAAGCACATGATTGAATAAGAAGACAAAGGAATAAGTGAACCCCACATACTATCTACTTGAAGAAAACAATAAAAGGGATACGTATAAAATTAAAGATATGAGTTATGCGAAGAATGAACTACTGTCTAACTATAGATTAAACGGATAAGGTGATTATCTTATAGGATAAAGTTTTAATTTGCCTTACTTAAAATATAATACGGTAAATCAAGTTTAGGATTTTTTAAGATCTTTTAATCTAACACTAAAAAGTTGACAAAAGTTATTAAATCATTATAAATCTAGACAACATTATCTTTCACATATTACAATGAGTTTAATATAAAATAATATAATTTTATTGAAACTCACCTTTAAATATACTGTATGATTCCAACTTAACTTGAATATTAATAACTCGTAAATACCTTATTACATTGACGCAGACAACGAACAAAATTAAACAAAAAGTACTAAAAATCCCAAGATCATTTTCATAAATTTAAAAAGAATAGTTTAATAAAATTGCATAATAAAAATAAAATTAAACGCCGCTATCTGAGTCCGTTTGACAACTCTAGATTCACATTTCTCCCTCCGACGTCCACCCACCTCTGTTGACGCTCTTGCTCTCTTCAACCTGTATTTCTCTCTCTAAAATGCTTGTCTGGTCTTCTTCTTCTCCGTGGACTTTCTTCCTCAAAACCCTAGAGTTCGATCACTTTCAACCCTAATTTTACTTCAATTTGGTACTTTTGGTGTCTCCGTATGTGTGTCTCTCTCTACTTCCCGATGCTAGTTCCGGCGAGGGTGATCGAGGCGGCGCTTGATTCGCTGCTGCCTTCTTGGTGGGAGATCGAAGTCACTTTTGCTTCTGCTGTGTTCGTGATCATTGCGTACCGGTACTTCACTTTTGGGGATGCTCGATGCGAGTCTAATTTGGTGGAGAGCAGTGTGGCGTCTGTGGTTGCTCATGAGGGAGAAAAGGTACTATTATTTCGCCGTGTTTTTTTCTTTTCTGCTTGATTTTGGAGTTCTTGATTAGGTTGATTGGTTGTGTTTATGTTCTGGATGCAATAAGTGGGAATATCTGCGTTTGTTATGACGTTATATGTCGTTGATTGACACTATGTAGTTAGTTGATGATCATCGTTATTTGCCATTTTACTGGCTTTTTTGAGTTCTGGATTGATTAGTTTGATTGGTTATTTTTCTGGTTTAACTGCAATTTGTGGGCATATCAAACATGTGCGTTGTTGTGACGCGCTTGATTGCAACTCTGCACCTATATGACTGACTATCATTCTATTAGTGATTTTACTGGCCTTATTGAGTTCTTAATTAGTTTGATTGACTTTTTTTATATTTGCATTGCAATATGTAGGAAAATTTGCTTCGTTGTGGCGTAATGCATATTTGATAGC